>JAIPRN010002900.1:0-25724 GCA_025469175.1 Geopemphigus sp. TES_GeoC_2020 | reverse complement strand
CGAACAACCGGAATCGTCTTCCGGAATACCGACTTGTTGAATATGGTTATTTGCTCGTTACTGGAACGCTGTCAGATGCCGTGAACTTGCGCCGCCGACGATCTCCTCTTCCCTGCTCGACGAGAGACTCCTCCACCCGGAAGACTCCATTCTAACGCACGAGCAGATGGGAGACTCGACACTGGCTGCTGCTTGGCCGGCAGTCCGTACCGAAGCCTTGTCTGGCAGCCCGTGCCGACTGCTCGTCCTGGCCCGACCCGACTGCTGGGCCCTGCTAGACTGCCCTGACTTGACTGCCAGCCTGAGAGGCGTATTGACCGGGTTATATAAGCTTCGAGAGGTCACGTCTTTATAGAAATCGGCACATTTGGTGTCATTGATTGTAGTGGTTATGTCCTTGAGTTTCTTTATTTGATTGATTTCGGATACACCTTTAAATATCGGCGTGTGAAAATATCCCGCGCAATGCGCGTTTTACCGTTATTTGGTCGGCAGTCCTTTTAGTCATTGTTGTTTATGTATGTTTATATTTATTATTTTCAAATGTGCTCTCTATGTAGATTTGTCCCGATTTATATAATTTGTAAGGATTTTCGACTTTTTCCCTTCATGTCGCGGACGGTCGGTCGATTTACCGTTAGTCAGTCAATAACCCTTAAGGTGGGTACCCATTATGTGTGCCATGTGTATGATTTCTCCGGTTTCTTTACATTTGCCGCTCTTTTGTAAATTGAAGTGTTTATGAGAATGACTAATTTTTTCCCTTTTTTATTGTGCTGCACGTGGTCAGTCGTTTTACCGTTAGATAGTCGTCAACTCTTCGTGTCGTCATTCTTCATGTAGAATTATTTTTGGTATTTATTGCTTTCGAACTTGTTTTCTGTGGAATTCTTTTAACATAGTCGATACTCCATGAAGGTCGAGGGGCAGTTTATTTTATTTATAAATTTTACAATAATTGTGTACAGCATATATTTCTTTATATATACTAAACTAAATTATGATATGCACGCATATCATTACAATATATATTTATTATTCCATAGAAGACTAGCAAAATTTAGAACAAAACCGATTTTACAATCAATGTTAATCCTTTTATGTATATTAGATAAGTGTTAAAACATATAGCTAAGAGTAATATTACTTATAAATTTTTTTTTTTCAATGAGTATTTTCCTCATTTTAAATTTGATATTCATATATAACATTATTATATATAATGTATTGAAATATTGAATATATAAATATGTATAAAATATATAAATATTGCTATGGACGTCTCTACAACAAAAATTATGTAAAGAAAATAGACAACAAATAGTTTAATTAACACACAATGTATTTATAAAACATTCATTATGAAATAGGATTAATTATATCTTTTACTAAATATTATTGAAGGTCTGACCGATGCTCTGACAAACATTACACTCGATTTTCTGGGACAAGACACTATCGAGAATTACCAAGGATTTCTTGGTATTGATTTTATTGATTTCTTGGTACAGTTGATTGTTTGTACATTATGCCCGATAGTGTCTCGTTTTAAATCAATTTCTATATAATAAGATATAATTATAATAATTTGCATTTAATAATGTTCACAATTATTATAAAGAAACAATTATAATTCTGTTCATTTTCCCGTCTACGTTTCGGTCACACTACTTTCTTCTCATTCCTTTAAAATGTCCCTAAACGACTCACCTCTCTGTACACTTCGCAATACTCTTGCAACTTACGACATTAATCATATCCTTTTGAACTTCCTCGCTTTATCTCTAGAGCGCTCTAGATTTCTTTCTCTTCTGAATTCTCTCAATATCCCATTTTATACCCATCATATTCTTTCTTCTAAATCTCGTACTGTCATCATCGCCACCTTATCATTTTTCTATAATTCTGGGTTTCGTATTTAAAATTTTAAAATTTAGGTTTTTTTTTTCGTTTTATTGTTTAATTGTATTTTTGTCTAATTTTTTTTGTCTTTTTTTTGTTTAATCGTTTCTTATTGTCAAAATTAATTGTTTTACAAAGTTTCAATAAAAAAAAAAACAATTATAATTATTTCGGTATAATAATATTCACAAAATTATTTTAAAATGTCATTTTATTGTACGTGTTATTTATTAATTTTATATGTTTATTTTTATGATAAGTTGAAGCAAATACATGTGAGTTGTTTAATTATTTATTTGAATGATGTTTCATCAATAAAATGAAAACTAAAATTATGCAAATATTGTATTCTATAGTTGAATGTTACTATCGTATAAAAAATATGCTTATACTATAGTATTATTTCTTATTTTAAGACTATTAATAAGAAGGAATTGTTAAGTTATTAATTATTAGCAATTAGGAACTTTTTAAATTCCTAGAATTAACCAATATCATGGACACATGGTCAGAATTTTGATTATAAAATAAGTTAACTTGACTCTAAATTATACACGATAAAGTCTATGTTATACTCTTTTTTTTAAAATATATTTACACTGTATATTATTTGTGATCTGAATGTTTAATATTATAATATATATCTTTGTTAATTGTCAGAATTAAGTACCTAATATAAATTTATTTTTATTGTATATTATTTGTATGTGGATATTATAATGTATAAGTAATATTTTAATTTTCTAATTTTTTTTCGTGGCAATGTGATGCAGACAAAAGAAAAATATTTTAGACCTATATTAACTTTTATTTAAATAATTAAATTTTATTTTATTTATAATAAAATATTTTTGCGGAAGTTTAACCACAATGAAATTTATTTTTGAGACAATTATTCACATATTGGATGTAAGGATGCAGTTTAACACCCGTTTACAAGATATCTCTTTTGGAATTTAATCTTAATTTCTTTATTAAAATGAATTACATTATTTTGATTACAACTTTTTAAATAATTATTTATTATTCCATAGAAGACTAGCAAAATTTAGAACAAAACCGACTTTACGATCAATGTTAATCCTTTTATGTATATTAGATAAGTGTTAAAACATATAGCTAAGAGTAATATTACATATACATTTTTTTTTACATTAGTATTTTCGTCATTTTAAATTTGATATTCATATATAACATTATTATACATAATGTGTTGAAATATTAAATATATAAATATGTATAAAATATATAAATATTGCTATGGACGTCTCCACAACAAAAATTATGCAAAAATTTAGAACAAAACCGTCCTTACGATCAATGTTATTCCTTTTATGTATATTAGATAAGTGTAAAAACATATAGCTAAGTGAAAAACTACTTAGCGAAGAGTAATACTATTTAGCTATATGTTTTAACACTTATCCAATATACATAAAAAGTTATAACATTGATTGTAGAGAAGAGTAATACTACTTATAAATTAATTTTTTTCATTAGTTTTTTCGTCATTTTAAATTTTATCTATATATATATATATATATATATATCCAACATGACTATACATATTGTGCTGAAAATATGTAATTTTGTATTACGCGTTATTTAATAATTTAATACGTTAATTTTTATAATAAGTTGACGATAATCTAGGTGAGTATTTAATTTAATTATTTCAATGACCTTTTGATCATAAAATTAATACAGAAAACAACAAATATCGTATTACATTATATTGTTAAAAAATATTATATATTATTATATATTAAAAAATATGATTATAATATAGTATAATTTATGGTGTTGAAATAATTGATAGCGTGAAATTGTTAAATTAATTATTATAAGGGTTGTAGTACTTTTTTATCGTAGTATTTATTATAAAAAAAAAGCATCATATACAATATATTTTTGCTGGCAGTGACAAACTCTATATTATAAATTTAGATGTATGATCTTATTATGATTTATAATGGTTAAATATTTATATTAATTATATTAAAGTAAAAACCACATTTAAAATATTATAAACGCATACTACAAGATACATTGTATATATTTAATAATTTTTACGTAATGATTCATATGCATGATTTAGTGTAGCCTATTTCTATTTCATATATTCCATGTATTATTCAATAGGTTTTTATTATATTAATATTAGGGCGATATTCTTTAAATTATAATATAATATGGGTACTAGACTTAGAATATTATAGTTTACTCTGGCTATGTTGTTATTATTATTTATTGTTTATTTCAATAACATTTTTGCCTGGAAACAATTTTATTTGAATTTTAACCTCTTTTTTTTAACAATATCTCCGGCATAATTCCTTACATTTTCGTCACTGTATCTAACCTCTTAGCTGTCCTTATAACGAAGATTAATTTAATGACATTTGTTTCAAACTCGCTCTTACTGTATAAACTTTGAATCTAAATCTTCTCCCACCCTTTCGATATATACCTTCTTTTCCTTACCTTATCACTGCCTCAGTCTCTCACTAATACTTGAAGAATTAAACCTAGGAACCATTCTCGTAAATCTGTTTCTTCCGTCATTAACTTTATTTGCCCTTTTATGTTAAAATATATACCAACAACAGCTATAGAACACTTACTTTGCATTCTTAATAATTTAATTATATCTAATCAAATTCGAGTTTCCTAGACTTATTTCAATGTTATTTCAATACCTTAAACTCTTGCCAAAATTTCTCTCCGACCGTTCGCTCTATCTTCGATTATCTGTTAATTAGTTGAACATATCATCAAAAACAAACTTGATTGGTGACTCAAATCTAATTCTATATTACCTTATGATAATTTGTCCTCAGATGAAGTAGAGGAACAATTAATTGTCTCGTCACCTTTCTTGGTAAAATTTACCAATCATCTAACAATATTTAGTTGCTATTTTTATTGACGTTTGGGGCGCCTTCCAATCAGAACACACTCCTCTTCTTTCTTATTTAGAATCCTTAAATATTTCATTTTCCTTTACCAATCTTACATCTCATCTTTTCTGAAAAACAAAAATACATTTCCTTTCTCTTTTCGGTTCCATAAACGTACGTTCTACATCTATGAGCCTATCTCAATGTAGTTTCGTAGGTTCCTTCCTATTTAAAATGTTTATGTTTTTCATTACTAATAACCTGTTGTGTCACCATTGTCTAGTCCACAGGTTCCCAATGTGTGTGCCGCAGCTCCACGTTGTTATTAAAGAGGCGCCGCGCCACCGATCATTATCTGGTGGAAAAATAAATCACGGTTATGACAATTAAAATGTAACTTAAATTTTTCAGTACGATTATGAAAAATACCAAATTACTAAGACAGCGCGTATTTTATACATGATTTATCTCGTGAAAATATATATCTGTATAAGTACAAACGATGGATTCATATGGCGTGTTATTAATTTACATTTATTATTTGAGATTAATCGTTTTTTAAGTTTTGATTAAGATTCTTTTTTTTAATAATGGATCGACTTTTGTTAAGCAATTATAAACAGTGAAAATATGAAGGACGTATGCGAGCGGGCCGTAAAAAAGCGTACATATGGTAAATATGGTAATAGTTAGGAGTTTGGTTCTAGGTTAACAGAAATTAACGGTGAAAAGAAATCATTATGCATATTGTGTATGAAAGTTTTGGCAATAGAATGAATGTTACCGAGTAAATTGAAACATCAATTTAAAACAATTTACAAGCACACGGTTGGAAAATTTCGTAATATTTTGACAGAATGTTAAAAAAAACCGAGAAAAATACGTTTTTCAAGAATGTATGAATACCAAACAATGCTTTGATAGCATCTTATAAAGTGGCTTATATAATTGCGAAATGTAAAAAGCCCCATATTATCGCAGAATAATTTATTCTACCGGCTACTATAGATATGGTGAACATTATAGTTGGCGAATCTGTTGGAAAATTACTTTCAAAAGTGCATTTATCCAATAACAGTGGCAGAATATATCATATGACGGAGGATATAAATGATCAATTGATAGAAAAAATCAAAGAAAAGACATTGGATTACAACTTGATGAGGCTACATATAACAATAAGAATACTCATTTGATATACAGTGTAAGATTCATAGATTGTGATGACGTGGTAGATCTACATTTTTGTAAAAATATTACAGCAAGTGCAAAGACTTAAGATTTATTCCAGATTTTTGACAATTTTATGTTTAAAAGTATGTCAGATTCGACTAAGTTCGTTGGTGTTTGTACTAACGGAGCTTGTTCCATGTCTGGGTATTATATAGGATTGCAAGCACTTATTCAAAATTAAACGCTTGATGCATTGTTTTATCCATAGAAAAGCGTTTGTATCAAATTATCTGAGTCTTTCGTTGAACCAAGTCTTAGAATGTGTAGGGAATATAGTTGATTTTATAAAAACTCATCCATTGCAATCAAGGTTTTTCAAAAAACTATGTGAAGGTATGGGAGCTGAATAAAAGTTTGTCATACTCTAGCATTGCACGATGGCTCTCTCGTGGTAATGTTTTATCACGTATGTTTGAATTGTGACGAAAAATTTACGTATTCCTTAAAGAAGGATGGCATAAAAATGTCAAGGAATTTTCTGACCAAGGATTTTTAATCAAATTAGCATATTTATGCGACATTTTTGACAAACTAAATGCCCTGAGCATCTATTTGCAGGCAAAAAATATGCACCTTTTGAAGTTTATGGAAGAAATTTTAACTTTCATAAAAAAACTGAAACTATGGAGAATAAAAATGAACGAAGAAACGAGCAAGAATTCTTTTTCCATATTGCGGCAGTTTTTGATTTATAGTAGACTCGAAATTCCTCAAGATATAAAATCAATCTTTAAAGATCACTTATCACAACTTATTATCTGGTGTGAAAATTACTTTTAAAATGAAAATGTTAACAAATTTGCATGGATTCAAGATCCATTCCACTCCATTGCTCCATCTGAATTTATATACATCGAAGTAGAAAGTCTCATTTATTTGTCTTGCGAAAATATTTTAAAAGTGAAATTTGGTAGTATGGAATTGACTAAATTTTGGTTTCATTAAAAGATAAATATCTCCTATCAAATGACAAGGCTCAAAGCATTTTAATTCCTTTTTGAACTTCTTATTTCAGTGAAACTGGTTTTTTGCGTTCACTGTAATAAAAAGTAAATATCCAACAAAAATCAATGTGAAAAAGGAAATAAGAGTGGCCGTGTTTAGTTTTATCCCAAGATTCGAAAAATTAAGCAATGATCTGCAGACTCATTCGTCTTATTAATTTGATATCTTTGATAATATCATTTATAATCTTTTTTAATGTAAAATATATTTATAAATTTAAATAATTATAAAATATATAAAATGAACACTCGTATAATTATAATAATAATAATATTTTCATATTATTCCTATTTGTATTTAGTTTAATTAATTTTTATCTAAAAAAATGTTAAATGATTGTCATTTTTATCAAGAGCGCCATGAGAAAATTTAAGTTGAAAAAGGACGACAAGAGTCCAAAAGTTTGGGAACTTTTGGTCTAGTCTAAGTCGAAGACATTGTTTTTTCCACTACAATAGGTACATTAATTTCACCATCGCTTCCGTTTATAATGTTCCTAATCACTTTGAAATATCTTGATCTCTTTTCTTTTGTCCATTTTATTCAAAAGTTTATACCCTTAATTTTTACTAGACGCCAATTTGATCACTGTCTTAATATACTTATCAACTTTAATATAATAACTCTTATTACGAATCAAATTTTTAGGTTAAAGACTAGATTCTAAGCTCAGATGGTCACCTCACATTAATGATTATAACAAATTCTGCTCACTTAAGTCCAATTTTTAAATGTATGGCTCTCATTCTGTCTATCAACTGTAAATAAATCAATTATCCGTTTTAAAATCGATTTTGGGTGTTTTTTAACTGGTTCTTCAAACTTATCCCATAGCAACAAATCTAATAAGATACAATTTTCATGTCTTAAATCTATCCTCCGTGCTTTTGGATCTACACCACCCTCGCAATCAAGGTTGAAGAAGACTGTCAGCCACTAAAACTCCGATGCAAATGGCTCTCCAGAAAATTTCTGTTCAAAAATATTTCTAACCACAATCGCTACATATAAATTGTTTTTTTGACCTTATTTCTGGCGATAGGTTAATAAATCTATCTCTGTTCTTGTTTTAGTTACGCATTCTCTTACGACTTTTCGAAATTATATCATTGATTCTAATTTACCATCTTTATATGAAACGTATTTCTCTTCCCTATTTCTTTTTCCAGTTATATATATTTTAATAAAAAATTCTTCGGACACTCAATGACTTTCTTTAAATCTCCCCTTCCAACTTTGACATGTAATAACTCAAAAAACAATAAAATAAAAAAAAAATAAACGAAAACATAAAAATTAAGATAGATCTTACAAAAATATAACCCGTCTATCTCTTCTGGCTCTTGATTTTTTCATCACGACTTATTCCAAAAAACTATCTGCTCTTTATCTTATCTACGATTTGGTTACACCGTTTTTCCTTCTTTTTATAAGATGCCCCTACACTATTCTCTTCTCTGTATATTTCACAATATTGTTGCTATGTGCGTCATTAATGACATTCTTTTTAATTACCCCGTTTTGTCCTTATAGTGTTCAAACTTTTTTTTTCTACTGAATTCTCTCAAAATCTCATTCAATACTCATCACATTTGTTCTTCTTAATCTCATACTATCATATTCATCACCATATCATTTTATCGTAATCCCGGGTATCTGATTTGGCACCTATCGATACTATTGTAAGTTAAATATACTTAGTGTAATATGAATAATTTTAATTTTTATAATTTCATTAAAATCATTTTGTCTAAGTATGTCATTAAGTTTCATTTAAAATTGTATTTTATCTTTTTATCTTTTATGTACTTTTCGAGACTAATTGTTACAAATTTTTAATAAAAAAAAAGAAAAATATATTACTATAAAGCTTTATATTCCTAAATTTTTTGAAATCAATCGCACAAAATAAATATATAACCATAGTATTTACTTTTTATTCAAACATATTTTGGTATTAGTAATATTTTAATATTCTAATTTATTTTCGTTATTATGAAATGTAGATAAATGTGAGTAGTTTATTTTTGTATATTTGAATGACGTTTATACAATTAAATGAATATCGGATAACGAAAGTACTGTAAGAAATTATGAACTGTTATTTAATTTGTTTAATTATTAATTGTTATAACAAATTAATCTTGGTTATTTCTCATACAAACATTTAGCTATCAATATTTGTGTTATTTCAAAATAAACACCCAAAATATTTTTACTACCGTAATAATTCAAAATTAAAAATATAATAAAAATAATGTATAATAGAAAATGAAGAGAGAGTAAAGTTAGATAAGAGTGTGTTATGTTATAAACCCTTACGCAATAATATTAAGTATGTTATAAGCAATTTTAAAATAGTACTTAATAATTGCTGTTTAAGCGAATTCCTCTTTGCCGTCGCACCGTCCAACGGTAGTCCGAAAATGTGCGACGTTAACCAAATTAACTCTTGCGAAATTAAAAAGTATTTATTATTTAAGCAATTGACCGTCACCGACACACCGTCACACAGTTGTCCCAAAAAAGGAACTTAATTGTTAAGCATAATTATCAAATATAGTGAAAATAATCAAATATAATGAATAAGAATAACGAGTAATAACTATAACATACTTCACTGATTATATTCTACTTTTTTCATTTAGAGACCTTACATGTCATGCAAAGGATTGATTAAAAATTTTGTGTCGGTGTCTTTGCTTACCGAATTAATGAGCCAAAATCCATATTTGTTTGTAATGAGTAACTGCTTTCATACACAGAATACAAGCTTCGTAGAAAGAGTTGATGCTTGTTTCAGGATTGTGCTCAAACATATTTTATTCGCACTTACTAAGAGACAAATATCATCTGAAAGGCCTGAGGCGTAATTATTATCTTATGTATCATTTGCGAGGTCAGATTATGGTGATGGAATGATTAGTCAGAATCGTTTTACTATGAAATTCGGTGTGTTTGGCCTTCGAGTTATTGGTATCATTTGCCTTTAT
Organism: Geopemphigus sp. TES_GeoC_2020; assembly: GCA_025469175.1. Lineage (NCBI taxonomy): Eukaryota > Metazoa > Arthropoda > Insecta > Hemiptera > Aphididae > Geopemphigus > Geopemphigus sp. TES_GeoC_2020. Next base: position 15,691 of record JAIPRN010002900.1, on the reverse strand, counting down.
ATTTGTATATATTGTATATGTTCCTTTTGGTGTCCATCAAATTGTGCGTATTTAAGTTGAATAAGGAATTGTGGGAATATTTCGTCTTTCAATCTAATATTTGTTTTATTCAGTTATGTAACCTTATCTCAGAAGGTTGTCACCTCTAGGGCATGTTTGTGTATTTTTTGTTAGTTATTTTTTATTTTGTTAATACGACAACAAATTATGTTTTATTAGTGAATTTTACTATTAATTAATATGTCTTATGTAATAAAATATGATATAATTTCCATGTTTCAACAAGAGGATTTGAATTGTATTTATTCAATGTATTATACAATTGATATTTCTTATGTTTACATATGGGCAATTTAATTTAAACGACACTAGAAAATGAATAAAAAGTTCATAAATAGTGGTTTATTGTAGCATTAATTTGTATATTTAATAATTTTTATTATACATTATTCTTGGTAATTTCTATTATATACGTTTGAAAACAAATAATTGTTAGTAAGAAACTACGAAATAATTGATATTATAATATAAATAAATATGATTCTAAATTTTACAAAAATATCAGTTATTTTGTAATTATTATGAAATATATTAATAACATATAATACATTTTCGGTAATTTTATTTTTATATGTTGAGACATATATTTTTATATACATGTATATTTAGTAATGGTTTTCAATAAAACTGCCAATTTTAATGTATAATCTTTGTATTTAATTTGTATATGGCATTAATTTTCTAATTTTTTTTCGTGAAAATGCCATGCAGGTACTAGTGAGTAGTTTATGATACATATAATCCTATCATTTAGAAATGGAATTATATGTTTATAAGTATTATTATCATATTATATTTCACATACAAAGTAACATTATACAAATTGTATTGCAAAAATGATATTCTAAAGTATGAGTTATTTATTAATTTTATACTATAATTTTTATGATAAAATTATCCAGAGCCAGGTGAACAATTCATTTGTATTTATAAACAATATTTTCATAATATTAATGAATACTGGAATAACACAAATATTATATTATATAATAGAGTATAACATATCTATATTAAATAAAAAGATTGTTTATAATACATTGATAATTATGTTTTTATGATAAATGATCGAATGAAATGAGTTAGATAATTAATATGAGCGATGGGATATTTTTATATTTATAGCAGTTACAATTAAAACAAAATTATCGGCAAAATATTTGTGTTGACGGTAAAAATATTGATATTATAAATTATGATATATTTTAACTTTTTATCACGTAAAATGAGCACAATAATATTATTTTTTATTTTTGATAACTATATACTGATCAATATTTAATAATATTGCATATTCAAATTATAATTATATACATATAAGGAATATATATTATTTATAATTAAAAGGGTTTAAATATAGACTCATTCATGAATTATTGATGAAATGAATTATTTAAACGTTATGAATGAAATAATATTTTTGCTATAAGTAGTAATTATATATTTCAGAAAGTCGTATATTCAAAATTTTGAATGGAAAAGAGAGTGGTTATTTTATTTTGAAATTGTCCAAAGAGATATCCTATTACATTACGAAATTGAAATACAAAACACACAATTATTTCCATGTAATATACAATTTATAACAAGATAACGATTATAAAAAAATTTATAATTACATTAATAAAGAAATAATTTTTCTAACAATGACCTAGAGAATGAATTCCAGACTCCCTAAACTTGTGTTTCTTATCGCGTTATACATATTTTGCACATTGTATATTAAAATATAATTATTAGTTATTATTCTTAGTTATATATATTTTATATTGCGAAATAGATATTTATATATAATAAAACTATAAAATTATTGTTTATATCCTTGGTCTTTCTCAATGATTCATGTTTTTTATTAATGCTTTTATAAATAGTTTAAGTAATTTTTCTTACTTTTCATGCGGAGTTATATGTCTCATCCATTCATTCTATTTTTTTAGTAAACTTTTCCATAATAGCTATCCTTCCGACATTTTTCTAAGAATCTCCTTATTATTTATTCTGTCCATTCAGCTTATTTTTAACATCTTCTTTTATCCCCACATTTCAAACGCTTCCAGTCTTTATTTTTCTTTCACTGATATTGTCCAGAACTCGTACTTATATAGGGCTATGCTCTATAAATATGTTTATAATAGATTTATTCAAATTCTAAGGCAAATTGTTTTTGAAATAAGCAAGGTTTTGTTTAATGTATAAAACTATTTTAGCTTGGCAAATACGTTTTATTATTTCAATCTTATTACGTCTATCATGGCTTATTGTACTTTTTAATTACACAAATTTGTCTACTTGATCTATTCTATGATCTCCTCTTAGTTTAATATATATATATATATAAATGTGCTTTATACTTTTGTATTTTCTTGTCCATATACAAGCATCTTTTTTTTTTCAAATTTGTTTCATTCTTACATCGTTCTTAAATATTTCATCCGTAGTTCTTAAAAACACATATAAATCGTTTTCGTCTTCTTCAATTATTACTAGTTCGTCGGCAAAACGAAACATATTTATTCTCTGATCGTTTATTTTTTTTCCCCAATTTGGTTTCTTTTTTATCTTATATATTCCTTCTTGGATATATGCATTGAATATGATTGGGAATAACGTGCATCCTTGTCTTACTCCCCTGGTTAATTTTGCCTCCTCTAAACTATCATGAATTCATATGATAACTCATTCATCCTTTTCTTAGTTGTTCAGTATTTTCTTATCTGCGTTTTTTATCTCCATGTTACTCATAATATTAAACATTACTGTCCAGTTCACATAATTAACCATTTTGTCTATAGCCACAAAAGCTATGAATGTTCGTTTAAATTACCTAATATTTTTTCGAATGATTATTCGTAATGCAAATATTGCTTCCCCGTTCCCATATTATTTTTCAACCCTAATTTTTCTTCCGATAATGACTGTTCTATTTTGACTTTAATACGTTGAAATATAAAGGTTTTAAATATTTTTGAAACATAGGACAGTATGCTAATGCGTATAGTTATACTTTGTGAGAAATCCTTAGACATTCTAAATATTTATGAGAATTTGAAATAATTCAGTTTAAAATTTAACTTTCGAATATTTCCAAAGTTCAACTTAGATTCCGTCGACTCCTGCTGCTGTTTTATCTTTAAGATTTTTCTGGGCTCTAATTCTTCTCATATAATCAGGTATTTTCCTTGTTCTACATATACCTTTACATCATCTTCAACTTCGGGACTATTTTAAAACGTTTCATTTTCTTACAAAATTTCTAAATATTGCTTCCATCTTTTGGCTATATCTTTTTGGTTATTTCCATTACCATCTTCTGTTCCCCTAACTCAAAACTTATACTCACCAAAGATCTTTTTCAATATTTTATATGATGTCTTTCTGCTACCTGTTTTCATAAAAGTGTCTGATTAGAGATCCGATCAAAGGAACAATTGTCAAAACCACCAATAATTTTTATTAAAAAAGACATCAAGTTGCTGATACTTAAGGTGATAATAGGGTAGTTTTACATTGCGTTCAATATCGATGTAATATCCCTTATTACTAAGGGATGCTGTTCAAGCATAAATACATTTTCACTTGATATTAGTAATGTCACTCCCTACTACTAGATGCATTTTAGTTAACTGATGTGATAAACATAGATCAGCGATGCAGTATTCTAATTCGCTCCCTCAGAGAAAATTGTTTTTCTAATATAAGTTAATTTTACTTAAATTAGACAAGAAAAAATTGAGGTTTAATTTATGTGGTTTTGAAATTTTTTAATTAAAAACAATAAAATATTGGTGATTTTAATATTCTTCCTTGAGATATACATTATTATATACTTATTATATTTGTCAATTATTTAAAATTGAACAACAAAAATAAATTTTAATCATTACATACATTTTTTATGCACGTATTATATTGTTTATGATATGTTTTAATTTTCTATTTTCGATTTTTTGTTTTAATACAATGAAGTGTTTGGTAAGAAGTTAATCAGTTGATTTACCTATTTATTATTAATGAAGTTTTATATATATTTATATTTTCTTCTTTTAAAATTTAGAATTTATAATATATTTAACATATTTTTTCTAAAAATAGGAATTTTATTGTTTAAATAATTTATTGATAATAAATTAAAATTGTTATGATAATATGATCCAGAGAAAAGTGAGTAGTTTAATTGAATTTATAATCGTTTTTTTTTTATGATTAAATAATATAGAAATTACAAAAATATTATGTTATACACTATAGTAGTTTTTAGCAAAAGTAGCCCTCGACGTTAGCGTGACTGGTGGATGTTTTTACGCAGGTGCTACAAAACGTGCCGAACAAAGCGCAACAAATTTAAATTAATTACCTATTTGTATTTATATTTAATTAAATACTGTAATTTAAGTGCAATATTTTCTAATATTGTTTATTATTATTATGTTGTTGATCGGCTTTCAGCATGCCAATGTGGAGTACCACTGTTTTTCTGAAATAGCGTCACTAGTTACGCTACTGTCAAGGGCCACGTTTGCTGAAAACTACTATAGTGTGTTATTTACGTAAAATAAGTATTAAAAGTTTATTTATAATACAAAGATACTTCTGATTATGTGATAAATGTGTGAATAAAATGAATTAGGTTATTATTTTTTTCGCAGTAGTAACTATTAAAATACAAACATCACCAACAAACATTTTTGTAGTAACAGGGAAAAGCTTGATCTTTTAAATAATAATTTAATAACTTATTATCACTTAAAATAAGTACAACTATTTTATTTTTGTTTTTTGGTAATTGTATGCTGAATAACTAATAATACACTTCTTTGACTGCATTGGGTTATAGAATTTGCTTCGTATGGGTTTTTGTAAAGGAACGAAACTGCCAACAATCTAGCCAAACGCTGTGCATTTATTTCCATTCCGTCTTTGAGAAATATTCCTGATTCAGACATTATTTAAAGTCTTAGGAAATATATAAAGACGGTTTGGGACCGTAATTGATCATCTCTATTGAGAGGGTATACTATTTAATATAAATCGATAACACCGACGACTCTTTCTCATACATGGTTTTATGATTTAACTTTAGACAGACTTTAAATTGCACAATTCTGCCAACTTCGTCTAGGCCATAAATTATTAGTCATTATTCCGTGTTATTTTTACCACATATATTTCGGAAAATATATTTGTTTATACCCATTGTTTCATAAAATTACGAAATTATTCTAAATATAGTATAAGTAAACTTTAATTTAAATTTTACATGAAAAAAATCTTTGTTTTATTTTGTGTTTTAAAATGTTAATAATAACATACGATACATTATTGCTACAGGGTGTGTAAATAAAATATCTGAGAACACTAATAGCTTCCATTTGAAAAGGCTTTTTGATAAACATCGTATCTACTTTCATTGCGAATTTGAACTGCTTAGATTTTTTGTTTGTCCGTAGGGATTATTTTTGGAAATTAATTTTTTTAGAACGTTCCGAAAATGAGTGTCTTGCTTATTCTTCAATTTTTTTGTTTTGGTAAAGCTAAAGTATGCTATTATTCTCTCTTATTCTTTGTTTTCGAGTCGTACTCGAATATCCTAGACTATTCACTAATAATGGGACGTTCCAAGAATGAACTGTGCGACGTCTCGCTCCGGGTTTGACGATCCGCCATGGGGCACGGGTCGCCAACCCGTGGCCGAGATCCAGAGATCGAAGCCGACGGAATTATATTATTTTCGTTGTTGTAATTTTACCGGCCAAAATTAAACATGGGGTGGGAAGAAAAGTTATATATTATAGACATCGCACCAACATACGTACCAATCTGTCCACCGAAAACCCGCCGGACACGGTTCCCGTCCCGGGGAACGATGGTAGGTGGGTTTACTCCATCTTTACTATTAAAAACTTGCACGATAAAACAGATTTAATATGAAACAAATCGGATAAAAATTTAATATATATATTGCCACCTTAATCGTGGATAACATACAAACGAGAACTGACTAGGTCTGCATCGAATAGGTCGGTAAAACTATCGATACAGACCTTATCGCTAAATAATCATAATCTCTGGTTAATGAATGAAGCCCCAGATGATATTGAACGTTACAACTGTCCTTTTCAGTTTGGTTTAAATAATCGGGAGATCTGTCCACCTTATTGTCCTCTTGATCTTATGATAGAATTTTCGGAACCAATTTTACGTAAACATTTCTCATCTTCATATCATCGGTCAAAAAGGGATGAAGGTTATTGTGAGATAATCGTCACTCTTCTCCGATCATTCTGACCGTCAAAAGTCCATCTGATTGGACATAATATTGCGATGATCAGCTTCAATTGACTTTCAGTTTTCTAAATATGTCTTAAGCCACCTGAGAACCTGAACCTTTGAAGATGCACTACCTTCTTACGTTTGTTAAAGTTTTTGAAAAGTTTCTGTCACAATATGCTTAAGTCTGAAACAAAATCGGATAAGACACCATTGCTCGCAATAGATGCAATTCATTTTAGAACGTACTACAAAAAAAAGGTTTACAAAAATAATGGCTATAAAGCAACAAATGACTGAGAAGTTCAAATTTGTATTAAAGTTATTTAAGATGTTTATCTACAAAAATTTTCAAATGGAAAACTATTAGTGTTATCAGGTAATATACTATCTTATCAGTCTCATTACGTTATTTACATACCTTGTATATCTATCCTAAAATGTTAAGGTATATATTATTATATAGATATATATTAATATTTTATTATATATTATTCATTAAATATTTAAAATAAGATACAAACAAATTGTAATCATAGTGTTTAATTTTGTATGTAGGTGTTATATTTTATATGCAAAACTTTAAATTTAAAATGTCCATTCATTGTAACGATATGCCGCTTTTATATATAAACCTATTATTTAATAATGGAGTTTTATATTTATTTATATTGTCTTCGCTTTAAATTCCAAATACATTATATATTTGATATATTGTATTCAAAAACTGGCATTTTATAATTTGAAAATTTTATAAATTGTAAATTTAAATTTTATGATAAAATGATCCAGAAAAAAGTGAGCTGTTAATTTGTATTTATAATTTTTATGATAAAATGATTTCTGGAATTACAAATATATTGGATTATATACTAGTGTAAAATGTGCGTTTAATAAATATAAAAAGTTTATTTTAATACAGTGATACTTATGATTTTGTAACAAATGAGCGAATGAAATCAGTTAGTTATTTATTTTATCCTTAGTAGTAACCATTAAAATGAATACATAAACAGGAAAAATTTGTGATTGTAGCGATAAGTTTGACTTTTAAATAATGATTTATTAACTTATTATCATTTAAAATGAATACAACAACTTTATTTTTTATTTTTGATAAATGTATACTGGATAACTTATAATATTATTGCGTTTTAAAATATATTATTATATACGTATAACGAATATCTGTTTTATATATTTAATATTATAAAACTATAGACTCATTCATCAATTATGACTGAAATGAATTATTCAGGTGTTGTGAATAAAATTATGTTTTAAACATACATAGTAGTTATATATTTCAGAAAGTCATAAATTCATAATATAATTAGGATAGAGGGTGTGTGTAATTCTTGATGAAGTTGTTCAACGATATATTTCATTATATGAAGAAAGTTTAATTAAGGATACCCATTTATATCATGAATTATACCAATTATTACAATTTTAGGATATATATATATATATATATATATATATATACATCGAAGTAGATATAAGTTTATAACCAACATTTAATAAAACTACGAAATTATTGTTAATATAATGTAAACCAATTTAAATTAAAATTATATATGAAAAATCATTATTTTATTATTTGTGTTTTGAAAATATTGTTAATTCTAATGTAATTTTTGAGTTATATGAAATTACATATTTATATATTTGTTCTTTATTTAAAATTTAGCAAACAAAATAATTTGTAATCATAGTATTTAATTTGTATGTGCATATACTATTGTATAACTAACATTCAATGTTTATAATTTATTTTATTTGTAATAAAATGCAGGCATCAGTGAGTAGTTAATTATTCGAATAAACTTTTTTTTTAATAATGAAGCTTTATATTTATTTATATTTTCTACATTTAAAATTTTACATACATAATAATATTTTACAAATTTTATCAAGAAAATGGAATTTTAGTGTATGAAAAATGTATTAATGATATATTAAAATTTTTATGATAAAATGATTCAGGCAAACGTAAGCATTTTATTTGTATTTATATTCGACGATTTTATAATTAAATGAATACTGATATTCGCGCCATTTGCTATCGTGTGTGTAATAGTCCACGATAGCACAAAAACCAACGATTGTTATATTGAATATGAGTCATTATTATCTCATGCATTATTATATTACTATAATATATCTGTTGTTGATTATTCACTCTTCGTCTCGTCGACCTATTAGTAAATCTATGGGCGTTTAAACACGGGAATTACAAAAATATTGCATTATTTAAAAGTGTTTTTTTTACGTATTATAAATATAAAAGTTTATTTATAATAATGTGATACTTATAATTTTGTGATAAATAAGCAAATAAAATTAGCTAATTATTATGTTCGTAGTAGAAATCATTAAAATGAATATATCACTAAGAAAATATTTGTACTGGTAGTAACCAGCGAAATATTATAAACAAGTATATAGTAACTAATTATCATTTAAAATAAGTAGAATAATTTTACTTTTTAGTTTCTATAACTGAATACTGGATAACTCTAAATATAATTTAATATTAAAAATGTCTATAGAATAAATAATAATTGTATACTCATACTAGTGTAAAAGCATAAATTCATTGATACCAATTATCTCTAATATGAGTAAACTAAGTTTTATGAATGTAATAATAATTTTAACTTAAGTAGTATTTATATATTTCAGAAAGTCGTACATACAATATTTTGAATTGAATAGGGAGTGTTTGTTTTTCTTTGAAGAAATTGCCCAAAAAATTATTCTGTTGCATTAAGAAATTGAAAAAAAATTCCAAATATAATATCGTTTATTACATTATTAGGATTGTACAGCAACTTTATATTACACTATTGTTGGAGCAATTTTTCTTAATAAGACTAGAAAATAAATACAGAACTATACCTAACACCCTATACTGGGTGTTTATTCGCTGTGGCAATATAAGGCAAACTATATATTTTTTATTAAATAATTATCATTTTTAATTAGTCGTTGTATTTTATCTTATGTACATTTCAAAATATATATTTGTTTAAAATCAATGTTATATAAAACTTACAAATTATTAGATTAATAATATTATAGTCAATAGAATATAAGTATATTTTACTATTAATTATACATGAAAAATCAAGGTTTTATATTATGTGTTTTGAAATTTGGAATAACAAAAATATATTATTGATAATTCTATTATAAAATCTTGAGAAAAAAATATATATATTATTTTATATTTGCTAATTACTACAAATTAAACACAGTAATCATTGTATTAAATTTGTATATGCTTATCATTTTGTATAAGAATTGTTTTTATTTTCTAATTTATTTTCTTTGTAATACAATGTAGTCTTCCGTGAGTAATTAATTATTCATATAAAAATGTTTTTTAATAACAAGGTTTTATAATGATATATATTTTAAACATTTTAAATTTTACATTTATAATGACATTTTATATATTATATGACATTTTACATATTTTATTGAAAAAATGGGACTTTACTGTATGAATAATTTAACAATTGTGTACTTATAATTTTATGAAAGATGATCAAAGCAAAAGTAAGCTAAACATTTAAGTAAAATATAAACTATTTTATTTATAATTTATGTTTTCATAATTAAATAAATACAGGAATATATCGTACGCAATTAACATGCACAATGATACATCCATTTGTATCTCCTTTATAACTTAATGTATTACTACAGAGAACAGGTATGAGCTTAAGCTCATCCCTAGTTCAAACCTACTTTTACCCTTAAAACTTCAGTTTCTCTACACATACTTTTGAAATTTGTACACGTTCCTTTATACATATTTTCTACCACATTAATATATGTTTTTGGATTCCCCTTCTGATTAACGCACACTTTAAAACTTCTCTTTGCATCCTGTCATACGTTTTCTCAAAATCTATATATATTATACAAAGATTTTTTCTTCTACTCTTAACTTTTTTTAACAAGCTACCTCACAAAAAAACAGCGTTTTAATCGTCGACTTTCTAGGTAGAAAACCAAACTAATTTTTGGACACTGGCATCTCTTCTTTTACTCTCTTTTCAATGATCTTTTCCGAAATCTTTATACTATGATTCATCCGCTTATTGTCTCTATAATTACTACATTCTTCTATGTCCCCTCTTTCTTTATATATAATATCACAACACTTTTCCTATCTATTATCACTTTAATAAGTGTTTTAGCTTCCTTATACCAACATAGACTAACATTTTCCACACTTCCACTGGGACTTCATCTTTTTCTACCACTTTTTTCTTCTTTATCAACCTTACAGCCACTCATACCTCTTTCCCACTAATTTACTATGTACGACCTTCGTTTCACGGAATATCTTCTACCGCTTCTTTCAGATACTTATAACAAATATACTTCGGAAAATATATTTGTTAAACTAAATATATTATAAAACTTCGAAACTATTGTTGATATAAGTATATTAAATTTAAATTATATACGAAAATCATTATTTTGTTTTGTGTATTTTGAAACATTGTAATAACATAAAATACATTATTGGTTATTTTAATGTGAAATATTAAGATATATATAATTATATACCTATCTATTTGTTAATAATTTAAAATTAGAATCACGAAATTATTTATAGTCATAGTGTTTAATTTGTATGTGGATATTGTATTTTATTAGTGGAATTTTAACTTCGTAAATTTCTTTGGTCGTTATGCAATTCAGCCTTTATATATGAACATTTTTTATTTAATAATGAACTTTTATATTTTTATTGTTTTCTTCTCTTAAATTTTACAATTAAAATATCATTGTATATATTGTATTAAAAAAAAAAATTTTAAGTATGGATTATTTACTAAGTATATTCTTTAATTTTTTATGTTAAGTTGTTACAGTATATAGTAAGTGATTCTTTTATTTATATTTAAATAGTTTATTGTAATTAAACGAACACTAGATTAGAAAAAATATTGTATTTTACAATAGAGTATTATTTTTTTACGACAAATATAAAAAGTTTGTTTAGAAAACAGTGATATTAATGATTTTGTGATGAATGATCGATTGATACGATGTAGCTAATTAATATGAGCGACTGGGTATGTTTATTTTTGTAGAAGTTACTATTAAAATGAAAACATGATCTTCAAAATATTTTGCTGGCAGGGATTAGTTCAATATTACGAGGTTTGGCTATTAAAATCCAAAGTGTTTCTAGAATGGTAGGGTGGAAAACAAATGCAGTGTTGAATATGTGGAAGTATCTACTACCTAGCTTAAAAACACGTTTTTGTCGCTAGGGAAATCTTTTTTTTCTATAATGATTAGAGACGAATGTGTTTTTTTCATGTCGATTTTTACTTCATATCTTCTATCGACGCGAACTCGATTCTTCTAAGGCAGACTTGATTTTTGGAAACAGGAAAAAGTTGCGGTGTGCTTAATCAGGTGGTACGGTGTAAGTTCAAACACTGGAGTGCCTCTACCAGCTAAATAATGCTTCACAGATAGCACGTAATGGGCAAGTGCGTTGTCTTAGTGTAAGATCCAAGACTTGTTTTTCCACAACTCTGGCAATTTTTTATGAACTCGTGTTCTTTGTATTTTTCTGACAGTTTCTTTATCAAGGTTTCGGACCTCAATAATCGTTCGGATGCTCAGACGAAGATTTCCGCGAATTATTTGTATTTTATTATTATATTTATTTTAATTTACATACTTAATTATGCATAATAATACATTAATTACTATCGCTTTAGAGTACAAAAAAATTTTATTTTTTATTTTTTATTATTGAAGTTAAATAGAAGATTTCGTAGGAATATTTCGTCGTTTAAATTAAATTTGCTTTATTAGGCTATGTAACCATGTCCAAGATAATCATCACCTCTTGTGCATATTATGCATTTTTTTGTGAGTTATTCTTTGAATTGTAAAGACTGTTTATGTTTATTCATATAATTCGTTAAACTTCAATAATTTGTTTGGTATTCTGAGAAGATTCAGTTCAGAAGATTCAGAAGATCTTCAGTTATTTGTTAATTGAAAAATATCATATAATGTTGTGTTATATTTTTACAACAAAATAAATGACTTAAATAATTAAGTTCACTTATTATTGTAATTATGATGTGAATGCATATAATTACAGCTATAATACTACCCTCTAAAAGACTAGCACAAATTTAAACAAAATCATTCGATTAATGTTAATTTATTATGTTACGTGCGAATAGTCATGATTTTGAAAACATTTATTATATTAAAAACAATCCAACATTACTCACATTCTAACAATAGCTGAATGGCGTCAATATGCAGGATGTCACGGATTTTATAGACATTGATATTTTCAGAATATTTTTGCCAAATTACGACTAATAGTAAACAAGGGATGTTCTAAAATTTCCGATATTTTGTAACATTATTGCATTTAACACACCGTATTCCTTTTATTCTTAAGGTTCCAATACTTATAATTTATTTACAATTTTATGTGTACTGGAGGATTAAGTCGAATTAATTTATATCTTATGACCTTATTAAAAGATAATAAACATTATCGTCTTATATTACGACGAAATATTTGTAATAACTCAAAAAACAAGGAAATAAAATAAAAATGAAAATAAATAAAATAAAAAGAAATAAGTAAGATAAGATCCGTGAAATTAGGAACTAGTAGGAGAATATGGTGAGAGGTGTGTAGATAAGCGGGAAGGGGAAAGTTTTATTGAGTTACTACAGTTATTTATTTCAAGGTCATGAATACGAGTACTATTCAGGAACGCAATCAAGAAGAGAAATATTCTTCCGATGGTTTTTATATCTGCAACTTGCGATGATCTGTCTGGTCCAGGATATAATTTGAGAAGTCGTTCTAATTTACAATTTATTGGAGGTGATTTTTGTTGTTGAAGTGGTACTAGATGACTAATATGAATATTGTTTGATGATTATTTGTTCCACTTGAGCAATAATATTATTTTTAAATGTAGTTGGTTATAAATAGCAGTTCAGTGAAATCAAGATATTTTCTGAGACGTTTTAAATAGCAAACTTACTTTAATGAGTTGAGATACCTCTTCAAAAAAGCCAGTATATATTCATCATTCTGTGAAACTGAAATGTTTTTTCAAAATTCGATATAAATTGATTATTCAATGAAAAGGAGATGTTTCGTAAATTTCGTAATAATATTAGAATTAGAACAAACTTAAATTAAAATAACAGTTCCCGTTTAGACTGAAGATCTAATAGTCCCGGGGTTTCGGATACGTACGAATAAGTAACACTTTGAAAATTAATATATTATAATACAAACAACATAATACTACTCACTGACTAACAATGAGTGGTGAAAATATGCAGGAAGACATAGCTTATATAAACATTGAAATGTCTAGAATATTCTGTCAAATTATCACTAATAGTAAACAAGCCATGTTCCAGAACTTTAAATGCTTTATAAACATTCGATTTAACTTATCATGTATATTTAATAATGGTAGTAACTTAGTACAAATAGTTATATTACTTATAAATTCGTTTATTTTATTAATATTTCGCCATTTTAATTTCCACATATAAAATATCATTATACATATAATTTAAAAAAAATTAATTTTAAAGTACCAGTTATTTATTAATTGTATACTTATATTTTTATGATAAAATAATCCAGATAAAAGTGAGTAGTTTATATGTATATTTTTTCTTTGTAATATATCAATAATGCGTGCTTTCAAAAGTAGTTTTGATTTATATAAATCAATATTATAATAATTAATTTTTAAAGTTATTAAAATTGTGTTTCTAATAAATTTCACATATAACATGCTATAATATATTTTGTACTGAAAAAATCACGTTTAAAAGTAGAATTTATTTATTATATAGTTTGATTGTTATGCAAAGTGATAGAATATAAAATCAATGGTTTATTTTTATATTTGAATGATGTTTTGATAATTAAACGAATACTGGAATAAAGAATACTGTGAAATACAACAGATTATTACACATTTTATAAATATATTAAACATCTTTATTATACAATGTTATTTAGGATTTTTTGACAAATGATGACATATTATAATTTAGCTAATTCATATGAGCGATTGGGTATTTTTAGTTTCGTAGTAGTTACTATTAAATAAAAATATCATCGATAAGATATTTGTGCTAGCAGTGACAAGCTTGATATTATAATAATAATGATTTATAAACTAATTATCACTTCAAATTAGTTCAAATTTAGAATAATGACTAAAGAACTGAAAATATTATAAATTCATAATTTTATATAAATTGTATATATTTAATAATGTCTGAACAAATAATGTGTTTTCATATGAAAAATGAAAAAATATAGCAAATGAATGGGATGTGATGGAAGGAGCTCAATTAATTAATGTATTATTAACCCTGGAGAAGTCTAAAAATTATTTGGCAAAAATTTTATAATCTACATAATATAATGTTGAGGACGTAATATTAGGTTTTATAATTTTGAGGTATTTTAATTATTATAATTTTAATGTGAGCAGTTTACCTATATTTAATACAAGGTATTCAATTAATACTGGGATAACAAAAATATTGGATATTATTATAGATAATAACTTTCTCTTTATTAAATTAGATATTTTGATTATAATACAATGATAGTTTTTTTTAGTATTATTAATTAGTAATTATTTCAACTAACTTCTGTATAAAAACTCCTATAATGAAAATTCTTTCTTCTGATCTCCTCTATTTTATTAAAAAAATTTTAATAAAATGTGGCACAATAAATGGACATCTCTAGACAATAATTTCGCTCCTTTGTATAGGATGATCTCACCGAATATCCTATCTCAGTCATGATTCTACAACCTCTCTCTGTCTTGGTCTCAAATCAAATCATTTTCGAGGCTTAGATTTAGACAAAACCTTCTTCCGATACATTCATTCCGCCTCTGTTTTAATAACTCACCCGCCTGCCCTCGGCACGAAAGTGACGTTAGCTGTGACTTCAAATATATAATCTTGGATTGTCTGGCTCTCGGCATATTTCGCCATCAATTTTTTAATATTCTTCGCAAAAATATTATAACGGTAATTAATCCGCAAATATTTTAAATTGCAAATCCCCTCGTATAATAAAAGAAACAATTAGATTTATCAAAGCTGCTGGTTTATCCATTTTGGTCTTTTTGTATCTTTTTTTTTATTATTAATATTATTTTTATCATTAAAATTTTTTTCTCTTCTATTGAATATTATATTAATTTAACTTTTCATTTATTAATAGTTGAGCTGTATTTATATATCATTGGAAGCTAATGAAAAAAAAAAATTAGTAATTATTCATGGTTAT
>JAIPRN010002899.1:15447-25726 GCA_025469175.1 Geopemphigus sp. TES_GeoC_2020 | reverse complement strand
GTGAAAATAATATATATATATATATATATATATATATATATATATATTATAAATATGATATAAAGATAAAAGATATTACAAAGACATATAAAGAAATATTCAGCAAATAAATGCGTAAATATTTCAAAATATAACAGGGCTTAATAATTTAAATACACAAATAATATTCAAGACACTATTTCGACGATTTTCATTTATAGTTTTGTATATACATTTTTATTATATATTTATCAGTGACATATTTTCTCATAAATAGATGATACTGAGCAAATTTGATGGATTTAGTAATCCTAGCAATAATTCTCATAGGGAATTAACCCTTTCAACTGTTTTCTACCAAGTTTTCATCTAGCTCTCTTGACAATATCCATAATATACACCATCCCTGGAGCCATGTAGTAGTAGGTATACATATAGCATGAAATTCACGAAAGAAATCTTTTTTCCTTAATAGATACTTACGGTATTTTCGTGTAACAAAATATAAACAAACAACCAAATGTACAAGAAAAATAGTGTTCCATTAGGTTGAAAATACATTTCATATAAATCGATATAAACGGTGAAAACAAAATATAAATCCCGTAAGAAAAAACTAATAACAACCCTTATCTTAATTTACCCGCTTTCATAGTAATATTCGTAAACGATACTGGTGATTATAGTTTTTTGTGATATCGTTGAATTATGTGCAATTTGATCAGAATGGAACGATCGGTGTCTAAATACTTTTTCGTTGTACCTATTTTTTAACGATCTATTAATTACGTATTTCGGAATATGAACTTTCTTAACTGGCAAATATCGAATATTTAAATATTAAAACATACCGACAATTTATTTAACGTTTTTAAATTTATATACGCCCCTTTTCTTCATAAATTTTCGCTCATTTTGCTTTGATTTTAAAAATGATATCGCGCGTATTATGGTTCACCATTAAAGCATCTTGCTATACTAAACGTTTAATATATTCTATATTTAAAAGTCATAACGAAACAAAATATTATTGCCACTAATCAATAATCGTTGTAAACTTATTCGTGTTTTGTCGTTACACATTTTGTAACTTTTTCATGCCGTATCGCGGTAATAAAATTAACTTCTCGATAACGCAGTCTATGGCCAATGCTTTTCAACGAAAACGTTATCATATACAAAACTTACGAATTAATCGCTTATTTTGAAAACACTTACCAACTATAAAAGTTTTAATTTTGTGATTTATAAATATTTATCATTGTGCACTTAACGTCGAAATATTCGTCGTTACTCGTCCTTATAATTTAACAAAAATATCGTCGCAAAATTGTATCTTACATAATATGCAAACATACATATATATATATATATAATCATAGTTAATTTTACATTACTTTTACTAAATCTGTATTTAAATTTTTAAAGTTTAATAATTGCGTTTTAAATTTTTGTAAGAATTCCAATACCAAAACCTAGATAGTTTTAAAAAAATTATCGACAGTTTGAAATTGGTTAAAATCTAAATTTTACAGTATTTAATCCTGTATTGATTGTAATTTAATAGTCACGTTAATATTTTAAAAATTTGACGTTTAGAGATTACATTAAAATTTATAACAATCTTCGATGATACATCTATAGACTATATTATTCGTATTGTTCACAGACCTCCAAAGAATACCAACAAGAGTACGACATGAGGCGTGGAGAAGAATACTCACGGTTCCACGGATACACATACGACGGGGTATGGACGGCCGCTCTAGCCATACAGGAAGTGGCCCGTAAAGTGCATCAATCGTCGCACGACAAGGGCATCCTGAACCGCACCATAGCTGACTTTCAATACAGGGACCGCGAGTGGGAGGAACTGTTTTTAGAGGCGCTTAGAGACACAAGCTTCGAAGGTGTTACGGTAATAGTATATAACGATTGTAACGGCAAAACTAATTATACGGGAGCGCGCGCCTACGTATGATTAACGATAAATTAATTTTAGGGTCCTGTGAGATTTTATAACAACGAGAGGAAAGCTAGCATATTGCTGAAACAGTATCAAGGTGAGTTTTCTGAATAATTTTTATAAGTTTTTCTATGTGATATGATATATGAAAAATATCTGCACAAATTATTTTATCGGAGCGTGAAGCATTAGGTACGAACGCAATAAAAACATAATATTATGTCAGTGTTGTTTTAAATCACGGATATATAATACGTTATATACACGATATTGTAATACGTGTAGCGGTCGTTGCGAGATCTATTGTCCTTGTATTGGTTTTTGTACTTGAGTTATCAATTGATTATAATTTTTGGGTTTCATTCAGTTATTTTATACCTAAGAGTTTATCATACAGGTTTAGAGCAAGAACGATATTATGTTATTACTAAAATATATAATCGAAAACGTTTGTTACGTGACGATGTATTATCATAAAAGTAAAATTTAATAGATAAATAGTATATATTTTATAAACAAATATTAGTAAGCTTTTAATTCTTATCTCATTCTTATCCCAGTACGTAACATACAAGTGGTGTAAATAAAGTAATGAGACTGTCTGACAACACTAATAGTTTGTCGTTTGAAAAGGTTTGTAGATAAACATTTAATGTGCCTTCAGTACGAGTTTTTACTCCTAAGAATCATTTGTTTGTCGATAGCGATTTTTTTTCTAAACCGGATTATTTTTTAGTACGTTCTAAAAATGATTGATAACAATTTCGAGCAACAGTGCGTTATCCGATTTTGTTTCAGATTTGGGTACAGTGCGACAAAAACTTTTTACAAACATCAATAAGCATTTGGAGATAGTGTGCTTTCAAGGACCCAGATTTTTAGGTGACTTACAACACATTCAGAAGGCAGAGAGTTGATTGAAGATGAACATCGTATTGGAAGACATTAAACTACGAAATACGATGAAATCATTACCAGAGTTCGGAATAATGACCGATCTGATCGTAGGTTGATGATCAAAATGTTCGAAGAATAGTTGAGATTAATTTTGACCAATAACTTAGAGATGAAGAAAATCTGTTCAAAAATGGTTCCAAAACTTCTGTCTCAAGGTCTAGAGGAATACAGGAGGGACAGGTACCTCGATTTTTTAATGCAGATTGAAAATGAACTTTCTTTTTTGGAACATATCATTACTGGTGACGAGTCTTGGATTTTCGAGTATGACCCGGAAACAAAGCGCCAGAGCCAATAATGGTACATTTTAATTTCACCGTGATGAAAAATAAGGAAGAATAAGCGAGTCACTCATTTTCAGAAAGTACTAAATAACAGATTTACGAAAATAACGAACCAGCACGTAACCCTAGGAACATCAAACCCATATTGACGGCACATTAAATATTTTTGTCTACAAAACTTTTTCCAACTGAAAACTATCATAACTGTCAGATAGCCTGTTACTCTATCAGTCTCATTACTTTATTTACGTATCTTGTAAATCAAATAATAATTACTTTTTAGTATCTTAATTTATTTCTTTTTTTTTAATATAATAAAACGTACTGTGATGACGTGAAACATTACATCCGCACAAATGATTATGATTTTCATCTTTTAACACGCTTTATTCAAAAATGTGTAAACTCTTACAAAAGTTTAAAATATTGAAATTGTAAATATTATCATTTTGAAAATTGTAATGTATTAAACAAACATTAAAATAATAGTAATTAAAATAGTTTAATTTTTAGAAGAAACAAAATGTATAGAGAGGACATAAACAAATATTGTATAAATTATATATTAACTATAGAATAATATAGCGGTACTAAAATATAAAAGCTTTATTATTCAAAAGAGTATTAGGAACTTTTTCACTATACGTAGAAGATACTTTCTTATATACCTGAAATAATTATAAAAATTCTATTTTTAGAACTTTGATTTATTATTAACGGTACATTTTGATATTATTTCTGTAGCAACTCCAAGAACTCTCCAAGTGTATTATGTTTATTATATTTATAAATGTTATACGTTTGTGTTTATATATGTTTATATATGTCTCTATGTTAATACGATCTTTTTTATTCTTCTCTAAAATTGCTAATGATTTCAAGTATAAAACTATAAATTAGCTATTTATGATATGTTTTATAACCTTCAAAATATTATTTTCAACATAGTACTTATTTCATATTTATACTTTAATTAACCAATTAAACGTTTCTTTATAAATGATTAATGTACAAAAATACAATTTCGACCAACTCTGTTATCTTCACTAATTTTTAAAATAATTTCCTCTGAAAAGTATGCTGGTCTACCCTATATGTATGCGCAAAAGATAACGACACATTTCTAATGTTGTAATTTCTATAATCAATAGTTAACATTTGTTTAATTCACATTATAAACAAAAGGTTTTAAAAGGTAATTACCGTTAAAATCTAAAAAAGACCGAATAATGAAATGTTGTCCAAACACACTTTAAAAAATGAAAAACAATAAATGTTTTATTAAGTAATTAGTAAGTACCACTAAATACAAATAACTTTTTACATAATTACATTAAAAATTATAATTACAATTATAATAGCATTTAATTATACTATTTTTTTGCTTAAAAAAATTTTTTTTGCAAATAAATTAATATAAATTATTAATCGATATATAAAATTTATAATTATCGATTTCTTTCTTTATTAGAAATTTCTGAAAAAGAAAAATATAAAAACGAGCAACGGTTTAATGTGTACTTATATTTGTTTTAACGTTAGATTATCTTAAAATAAATTTTAGTTATCACATTTTATCATATGGATCACCAGAAAAATTAAACGCGGCCAAGTTATTTTAAAATCCGTCGTCCCTTTCGTTTACACTTTGTTTGTATTTTAGTGTTTATTTAAATATCACGCATATTTCTATTGTTAGAAGAAATAGTAAAACGTTATAAATATTTTATTAACGTGCATTATGACAGAATAACAATAATAATAACATTATAACATAATTGTCATTACCATGTAGATTAACCGTGCCTACGTTGAGACCCAGATAGTTATATATTATCTTGAATCTATAACAATATCGCACATATTCTCAACACCTTTGTAAAATAAAAACCTTTGAGAAATAAAAAATGTTTGTTAAATAAGCAAAATTAAGATATATATTACTCAGGGATGAATCTCCGTACCTATATACTGGTGACTTCAATTCATGTAGTTCGCAAGTAGTTCGAAAATTCGTACGAGTTAATAAATAACCAGTATTGAGCTAATACTAAGTTAAATATTTAACAGCAGGTAATGTTCTCAAGAGAGTACAATGAAAACGAAAATAATTAGAATAAAAATTGCAAAATTTTTATATTTTTATTAGATGAATAACTAAAAGGGTAATTTCCAAACAATAATAATTAAACTGTCAACAATTAAATTAAAAATTTATTAATTTATATTGTTGCTAATAAATTTCCATTGATTATTAACAAATCAAATTTTCGTTATATATGTTATATGTCTTCGACGGGATATATTTCTTATTATTTACTATTATTAGTTTCAACGCTTCATTATTTTATACATAATAAATAAAGACTATAACTTCTATATAACTGAATAAAATATTCTACTGTTCAATTGAAACGCTTCAATGTTATTCTGTCAAAACGTACAACATTTTCATGACAGAATATTTTTCTTGTACTTGTACTGGTTCATTATAAAATTTTGGCACGACGTATTTTTATGAAAAAGAAGGTTCGTTAAAATTGTACTTTTTTCTTCCAAATTTCAATATACATATGTAAATAGATATTTATCACAAATATTTATAATAGGATATCGATTATAAAATATAATAAGTTGATTTTATAAAAATTAAAAAAAATTACCAACTATAATTAATTTATATATGATTTATATAATTAAACGTTACAGTAATTTTAATCGAAATATCGATTATTTGTTAAACCATAATTCCAGCGTTTTAACTTCTGTGAAATATCATTATATTATTGAACATCATTATTGGTTGACAGAAATAAAAATATCGTTTTTACCCGAAAAACTAACGATTGCTAATAAGCATTTCATGGAATTGAATATAAAACGTTTTTATATTATAAATACGTTTATATAAAAACATATTTTCTTAACTTTAAAACGTTCAATGAAAAGAAAGTACCATTAGTAAAATTTGATTTATAAAACGCGGTAAGACAATATATAGTATAAATATAAATAATTACAAATAATGTTCATCATAATATGCCTAAAGAATAATTTATTATTTTATATGCTAGCGCAATATTTCTATGATTTGTAAATACATTTAATTGCGAATCATTTACGATAAACAATAATTAATAATTCCGTTACGTGTACTCAATTTTACGAATTAGTCTCACTCGGTTACCACATCGCCTTAAATTTTAATGTAATATATTCACGATTTTTATCCGCCAAAATAAACGACCGAAAATATTAGAATAACAATCTGCGTGAATAATAATCAAAACTTTTCAAAATATCTAATACCAGAGATTATCCGACCATGTACATATATTTAGGGCAATAGCTCATACATAAACTGTTCGTTAGGATTTGATAAAACTTACGTTAAAATATGTTTAATTTATATCAGCTCTAACAATAAATAATTGAAAGGCGAAACGTTGTTAATTTATGTACATCAACTGTGACTTGTCATACGGTCTCTACAGGCTTATGTGTGCCCAATTATTAAAAAATAACCGCTTTTTATACGCGGTTTTTTCGAATTCAAATATTTTAATAACAATAATTTAAAAATGTTATAATTATAATAAAAACTAAAAGGTATATTATTTTTACGAAATCGTTACAACTATTGCAGTAATACGTGACACAATAGTTAATTGATATAATTTAAATTAGTTATAATTACCAATAATAATATTACGAGCGAACGTATCCCGTTATAAAATATGACTGCTTCTATTTTAGAGTAGCCTCAAGTAATATATTTAAAATAATACGTGTCAAATATTGAATTACGGTTAAATTTTAAACATTCGTTTATCGAGTGTTAATAAAACATTCAATTTATGTATACATATAAATGACAATCTGCTCGTTGATTTGGTTCAATAGCTCTGCCATTTAGATGTGATAGCTTTTAGTTAGCATTGGTCTTTAAATCTCCGTGGAACAACGCGCCAACATGAAATTTCGTTTGAAATTGGACGAAAATATTTCAGAGGCTTTCTAATTGATTAAAAACAAAGTTTTGAATGCTTTGAGTATTGATTATTGATTAAAGTGATTAGCACGATTTTGTGACGACAAAAAGAATTTCGGGGTTTCATTGAAAAAGTCAATGGTACTTCTAAAAATACTACTTACCACATTTTATCAAAAAGTTTGGAAAAATATAACATTTGATCAATTTTTATTCCTCACGCTCTAATGAACAACCAAAGCACGTCTGAGTTAAATACTGTAAAAATATGGAAAGAATAGCTGATAGGGATCGAAAATTCATGCCAACAGACGTAACGAGAATTTCAGGAAAATTGAAACGAAAAATTCACGCGCTTTCAGAAGAGCCTAACCAAGACGTACTTCTTACCGTTATTTACGATTTTATAGGGATAATTCATGAGAAATTCGTGACAGAGGGTTCGATAGTGAACAGAATTTACTATTTAGAAGTTAGTCATTATTTGTAAAAAAGAAATCAACGAATTCGACCCGAATACAAAGAGAGAGGGTCACGGATATTTTTGTAGAATAATGCGCGAAAGTCAAAAATGTACAAGCTCTTTTAGCTAAAATGTGTCATAGTGCACGAACATCCCCTGTGTTCCTTTGAATTGGGACAATACAACTTTTCACGTTTTGGACGTCACGATTTATTTAAAAGAAAATCGTGACTTCTAAAAAGCCGTAACTGAAGTTTAAGGAATGAT
Source organism: Geopemphigus sp. TES_GeoC_2020 (assembly GCA_025469175.1). NCBI lineage: Eukaryota > Metazoa > Arthropoda > Insecta > Hemiptera > Aphididae > Geopemphigus > Geopemphigus sp. TES_GeoC_2020. The sequence continues at coordinate 17,819 of JAIPRN010002899.1, read as the reverse complement.
ATAGAGAAATAACTAAAAGAAGTGTTTTCAAATATTTTATGATCATTTCCAACTGTGTATTAATTTAGTGAGTGTATATTTCGAATAATAAATACGTAACAAATAATAAAAGAATTATACTAAAACGTCATAAATATTTTTTTATTGGTACACCTTGTATATACATAAAATTATATATGCATATAGTAACGTGTTGAAAAAATGTTAATAATTTTTTTATTTTCATTTAGGAAACAAGGAAGTGAAGATCGGCGAATATAACGGAGTGACAAGCACACTAGACTTGAGTGTTGGCGAAGAAGTGAAGTGGAGAGCTGGTGGCAAAGGACCGCCGAAAGATCGCACTCTTACTATTTACGAAGACTCTCATGTTAACGTCGGCGTTTACATAGGACTTGCCGTTGCCGCAGTCATTGGTATCGTCATTGCCACCGTGTTTCTTATTGTTAATATTCGGTACAGAGATCAAAAGTAAGTGTTTTTTGGTAACGCACTTCCACAAACATTAAGTGCGCGTATAAGCCAATACATTATTAACTTACTCCAGAAAAACAAATTCGGTCCGTACTTGGCCATTTCCATTTCATGCGTATGTTTTGTTTTATAAGCCAATATTATTGTCAAATATTCAGCTTACAAAAATGAGTATTTAAAAATACTTAAAAATGATGTTTTTTATTTTTTCAAAACAATCATTGAGTTTACTGAATAAGTTCATCTCGTAGCTCGTAAGTTTGAAACTTATGACAAAATAATTAAATAATATTTTAAAAATTAAATATATATAAAAACAGTTATTTTTAATAAATCGAGAGTTATAACAAATTGGCTAAATCGTATATGTATTAAATCTGTAAATATTATATTAAACCAATATTATAAATAAAAGTTTAGGCGTTTTATTTATTGTATGTTTTACAAACAACGAACACATTAATTTGTCAAATATTTTAATTCTTTCGGTAATTGGTAGTAAAATCGAAATTGTTTTAGAAGATTGTAAAATATATATGTTATAAACGTTTTATATGTTTTCGAAGCTATATATAAGAAAGTGAATAGTGTTAATTTTCTATGCATGCATGATATGTTGATACTAAATAAAACATAGAATCACAATTCTAAGTAAAAATTCCTATGAACTCGTATTATTTGTATACTTACGACTTGATTTCGTGTCAATAATGATGATTGTAATAAAAAACCACACTCGTAACATATTTCAGATATATAAAAATGTCCAGTCCTCACTTGAACAATTTAATTATCATCGGTGCCATGTTGACGTATAGCAGTGTTATATTTTTGGGTCTCAACAGTCGGATGACAAGCATAAACATGTTTCCGTACATTTGTGCGGCACGGGCATGGTTGCTGATGGCCGGTTTTTCCCTGGCATTTGGTGCAATGTTTTCGAAAACATGGAGGGTGCACTCTATTTTCACGGATATTACCATCAATAAAAAGGTAAACACCGATTAAACAATTGTAAGTGGTACGGAGTTTTTTCTTTAATCTTTTAATCGTTAGCTAAGCGATTTGTCTAAAACCATGTACATAATTCTTAAACAAACATTTTCTGACATTAAAATGAAATATGCGTAGTAACAAATTTATAGTAAATTTCATTTCGGTAATGTTTCACGGTACAATGCGAACAAAAAAATGTATTAATGTAATTAAAAAGCTATTTACGCAATTTCATTATTTAAATGTTTAGTTAAATTGATCAGAGAAAAATGTTCAACAAAATTTATTTAAAATCAATGTAAATAGATAATAATATAATAAAAAAATTTTAAGTAGTCGTTAAGTTAAAATGCTTAGTAGTTAATATTGCGATTACATATTAATATTAGTGGTAGTTCTTGACAAGTTCCATAGTGTAAGAAATGGTAATACGCTAAACTTTCATTTTTCCTAATCGATACTGCCACTAAACGTGTAAAATATAAAGTTCCGCCGTACTTAATATTAGTCGCATAAGTATACAAAAATATTATAATTAAGGAGCCCTGTTGATTATAGGCTACAACGGCCACTTTTTATTCGCTCTCTACTTACGCCAATAGTTCCATTTAGACGACATATACAAAAGCATTAATTCTCACGGTCTAAATAATTGTCATGTTTTTATATGTTTAATCTTAAAAGCGTTGAAGTTAATGATATCAGTTTTACAGTTCGAGTTGCAAAGTTAATTTTAAAATAGCTTTTACACAAACGGAGTTTTTAAGTCTTCTTCGAAGCTTTCTTCACTTTATTAATAGGCTTTAAACGTTATAAGTGTCTTAAAAAATAAAACATCATCACAATATCTAAGTATTACACACATTGCTGTTGTACAGAGACGATATTTTTGCGTTTCATCG
>JAIPRN010002899.1:0-15347 GCA_025469175.1 Geopemphigus sp. TES_GeoC_2020 | reverse complement strand
TTCTTGACAAGTTCCATAGTGTAAGAAAAGGTAATACGCTAAACTTTCATTTTTCCTAATCGATACTGCCACTAAACGTGTAAAATATAAAGTTCCGCCGTACTTAATATTAGTCATATAAGTATACAAAAATATTATAATTAAGGAGCCCTGTTGATTATAGACTACAACGGCCACTTTTTATTCGCTCTCTACTTACGCCAATAGTTCCATTTAGACGACATATACAAAAGCATTAATTCTCACGATCTAAATAATTGTCATGTTTTTATATGTTTAATCTTAAAAGCGTTGAAGTTAATTATATCAGTTTTACAGTTCGAGTTGCAAAGTTAATTTTAAAATAGCTTTTACACAAACAGAGTTTTTAAGTCTTCTTCGAAGCTTTCTTCATTTTATTAATAGGCTTTAAACGTTATAAGTGTCTTAAAAAATAAAACATCATCACAATATCTAAGTATTACACACATTGCTGTTGTACAGAGACGATATTTTTGCGTTTCATCGGTTTTCACGGTAATTATAATAATAAGTGGGAATTAATCGATAAACAAGAGGCCAAAAAACCAAGCCATTTACCCATCCTCTCCCCCAACTCACGGCATAATGCAAAATTACCGGCATTCAGTATCCACTAAAATTGATGATTGTCAACAATCATCGGTAAACGACAAACTGATTTTGGAATTTTCCGTTGACAAAATAGCTAACCATTATACTTGAATAAATACTGACTTACGAATTATTCCCGAACCAATGATACCTACACAAAAGAGACATTTGAATATAATTGGGTTTTTGGAATTTTTTAAATATATCCTAATAAATAGTTTGCTTATACACAATATTCAACATTGCAGATTGTAAAAGATACACAGCTTTTCCTGATGGTTGGCATATTGTTATGCATCGACTTGGGAATAATGTTCACATGGCAATTTTCGGATCCTTTTTACAGGGAAACCAAACAGATGGAACGATACGTGAGTATTAAACCAAAAGTACGGAAACGGACATCAAGTAACAGTCTCATGATATTGAACAAAAAAAATAAGGGAGTAATGGGTAAAGTTGAAGGGCTGTTGTTTTCTTTTATGATTTATTACAATTATAATTCGAGATCGTGAGTCCAAAAATTATTTAGGAATCTAGATGGAAAGTGATGTAATCGAATATAGTAAGAATAATTAAATAAAGCTTATGTCGAAATTGAATAATAATTATTATTTACTTCACTGACCATGTTCGACTTCCTTAGTCTGAAAACGTTACAGATTGCAGAAAAGTATTTTGTAAAAAAGGTTGGGTCGGTGCCTTCGTTTCTCGAACTCACTGACAATGTTAAATAAGCTAAAACGCAGATTTTTTCGAAATAATCAACTACACTCGTGCTTCAGAATACCAATTCTTTGGAAAAAGTTAAATTTTTTTACTGAAATATCTTCAGATGCACTAAACTTGCATCTTCGACAAGACGAGAATTTTTTCTCTGTTAAACCATGAGACCAAAGTCTTCTTTCTGCCCTACTTTTATTAGGGAGAAGTTGAAAATTATTTAGAAGGCATAGGGCGTAATTTTTATCACATCTACAACATCTGCAAGATCAGATTATAGTGGTGGACCAATTGGTCAGGATCGTCTTGTTATAGAATTCAGCGTGTTTGGACTTCACGTTGTTGGTGACGCTTGTTTTTATATTTTTATGTATTGTGTCGATTAATTTTGGTATCCACAAAATTGGACGTATTGAAGTTGAGTAAAGGATTTCACGACATTGTATCATCTTTGGACCTAATATTCGTTTTATTCAATTATGTAACCCTATCCCAGATGGTCGTCATCTTTCATGCGTGTTTACGCATTTTTTGTTATATTTTTTGTGATTTTTTTTCTTATTGCAAACTTGACTAGTGTATGTTTATATAATTCGTTGTCTTTTGATAACATGGTCATAAGGAGAGCCAGCGTTAGTTAGTTTTTAATGTAAAAATCATATAATTGGTTTGTTCTATTTTTACCGCAAAATTAATAACTAAAATAACTATTTTTACTTATTATTGTAATTAAAATGTGCATGCATATAGTTACAAGTTTTAGTTTTATGATAAACACTGCCAATTTCCATTCACTTTTTCGTTATTTTTAAAATTTAAATTATAACTGAACATTACTCGAACAAAATAAAAAATTGTGTACGAAATAGTTTGTTAAAAATTTAATTGATGAAAATGACGATAAATATATATAAAAAGCAGTTAGGGAAAAAAGTTATAATAAAAATCAGGTTAATAACGTAAATATCAAATTTCGGAGAAATGATAAAAAAAGAGTTGTAAATGAATCCTTTGTACTTGAAAGCGAAAAACCACCGCACGTACCAATGAATCCGTCGTAAGGGAAACGTGTTCGTTATGCTTTGAAATTCACAGCACAGTCTCTTGAACAATATTATAATGAGTATTGTACTGCGAACGGTTCGGAATATTTTCTCTGGACCATTTTGGAAATAAAATGTTAGCCTTTAGTTCTCGCCCTCGACGCGATTATTTAGAGGTCGCGCGGGTGAACATAAACGTTGTAAACCGTAACAATATAATAATACTGGTTGGCGTATTCCGACGAAAAAACATAATAATAGTTACAAAGGGTTTCGTGTAGTTCGTGTTCAAAACGTCTTTATTCCGTACATCATATTTCGTAGACCACAGTATCTTTTTTCTTTTCATACATTAATAGCTCGGTAATGCGCGATGTAGCTTTTTCAAAAAGAAACCATAGGCAACGCAACGTTGAACCGTAAAGAGTTTTATTGGTTATTTAACACATGAAAAGATTCAACAAGTTACGGTAAAATCACGTCGAATCCAGTCATTTCTTCACGACTGTGTATACAATACTACGTATTATGACATTTCAGAAACACGTTACTTCGATACTGAGGCTTTAATTGTAACCATTCCCTTCCCCAGTGAAACGTCGGTTTAAAAAATAGAACGCTATAAAATGCCAAATAGATTATCCCCGTGGACTGTATATTTTATCATTTCTTTGAACTGTGTTCGAAAATAATACGATCCACCGAAATACACCATATCGCAGTGACGTTACGACAGTAAGTATATCAACGTACGTATTTCGTACCATACGAAGAGAAAACAGAATGACCCGACGTTCACACACGCGTTTCCGAATTCCGGAATATTCTTTCCGTTCGTACATTATATCGGTTTTTCGTTTTTAATAAGAAACGTTAACGAGATATCAGTCATTTGAAATTCTGTTTTGTAGTTTGAAATCAAACTGTTACTGATGTACCAATATTAACCACGATAAATAATGTGTGATAAAAGTTGCGATAAAATATTTTCTATATAAACGTTATTTTGTAACATCCGCGCATTTGTCTATTCAGCCGCACCCACACAACGATGACATAGTAATCATCCCCTGTAACGAGTACTGTCAAAGTGATCACATGACCGTTTTCCTTGCCATCATATACGTCTACAAGGGATCACTAATGGTATGTATACGTGTTGTTTATTTTTTTCCATTCTTATACGTTATGTCGTACGGCGTATAATAAATACGCGAACATGTTGCAGTTTTTTTCGCTATCGTTTTCGTTCTTTTTTTTTCCTAGGTGTTCGGGGCGTTTCTAGCCTGGGAAACCCGACATGTGAGCATACCGGCGTTAAACGACTCAAAATACGTGGGGATGAGCGTTTACAACGTAGTGCTAATGTGCGTTGCCGGCGCGGCCATTTCCTTCGTCCTGAGCGATCAACAGGACGCGTCTTTCATCATCATATCAGTGTTTATTTTGTTTTGTTCCACGGCCACCCTTTTCTTGGTGTTCATACCGAAAGTGAGTGAATTGCGCGTTTTAAACCATTTCAAATACACACTCTCATTAAACTATAATTTTTACTTATTTTTTCTACCGACGTTTCAAGGAGCCTTTATTCCAATACGAAAAGCTTCGTACATTGACTGTATTCTCATTTTAATCTTCTACCGTCGCTAAACATTCGCATTCCATCACGAAATAATTAGAATGCTATAGTTTCAATTAACACATATCAATTTCGTTCTTCATCAAAAGTGAAATTTTAATTTTTCAATATTAAAAAGTTATAGAACTATGAGGTTATATTTGTTATACGTATTTACAGTAAACCATATAATTTTATCCTTATGATGAATAACATTTTTAGTTATACTAAATTGTTTTTTTTAAACAAAAATTCGTAGATTTCAATTATAGATGCACAATACACAAAATGTATATTACTTAATAAACTCATATGTTGAGGTATTTTAGAGTGTATAATTATTATTGTATTGAATATATATATGTATATATATATATATAACGCTGTTATTTTTATACGTATATCAAATTAAAATATCTTAAAATATTTTCTGATAATTTAGTAATTATTGAAAAAGTACTCATTGAATCAACAACTGAAAATCTGTCAAAAATATGCAACATATTTAGTACTAGAATCAAATATCTAAGATAACTTTATTTTTGTAAAATCATATTTTAAAATCTGGATGACAAAAATAATCAAAAATTAATGTAAAAAATATAATCCAAAAATAAAAATTACAATTTCATATATAAAAGTTGCGTAACTTTTTCGAGTATTTTACCGTATGAAAAATAGACATTAGGAATATAAACAATGATTTTAAAAGTCCATTTTAATAGTTTTATGAGCATATATGTATATATATCCGTTACTAATAATGACTTCATTAATATTTTAATATTTTTAATCGATTCTTGATTTTGGTGATTCTTGCATGGACTGCTTTTAGTCTGAATCATACAGAGAGTACATATTTAATATCATCAAATAATTTGACTAACCCTAAAATTAACTACAATATAAAATAATTTGTGACTTTTCCAATTGTAATAGCAATTCAGAATTATATCTAATTTCAATCTGCATACTTTTGAAATAAAAATAGTATTCATACTGACCATTATGGTCAGTGCAAGTACCAACTATGTTGTAATACTTCGGTTTAAAATAATTATAATCGTGTTTTGGCGTTAAAAAGTAATTTTGAAAAAATTAATTTTTTTCTTAAAAGAATAATTGGAATTTCGTCATTTTGTAAATAAAATTTTTTCTTATAAAACCTACCGAAGCTTATAAAAGTAGAAAAGAAAATGCTTGACAAAATTACAAAATTAATAAATCATAACTTACTCTTAACAGAACCGAAAATAGATAAAAATAAATATGAATAATGTGTTTCTATTCATTAAGTACACAACAACATTTCTATACTTCAAATGGCTACAATCTACTTTCTATTTAAAGGGTACTTAAATAAATTCTATGAGCATTAATTCTTTATTATTAATATCGTTAAAAACAAATTAATTACGATAGATTTTTGTTTTTTATTGAAAGTATATATTTATACGTAATATTTTCGCACGCACATTTATATAAAAAATTATGTAATTATAATTTATAAATTATAATTTGGTTATGTTAACCTAATAGATTTATTCACAACGTATATCGCGTGCATGATACTAAATAATCAATTTTCTCTTTAGATCGTAGAACTGAAAAGAAATCCGCAAGGAGTAGATAAACGAATACGAGCTACATTAAGGCCAATGTCTAAAACTTACAAAGATGTCTGTGACACAGAAGAACAGATTCGTGCACAAAAAAGTAAAAACCAGCAATATAGACAGCAAATATTGGACGTCGATAGAGAAATTGACGCTATGGTGTTAAAAATCGACACGTTTCGTGCTCTCAAGCTGTCGGAATTAAGTTAGTTTTATTTATAAACGATATATGTTCAAATGACTCTTAACAATTTTTTATATAACATTGTCGAGTGGTGGTTGATTTCTATATAGATATCGTTACAGAACTAAAAAAATTGACCGATGAGAAACAAACTAAAGTCGATGTAATACAAGAAGAAGAACCTAATGGCACTATCGAATTTCCAGTTCCTGAGGAGTTTTCGCCCGAAAAGTAATTATAACAATTATTAATGGTTCGTGGTACGTTCTATATGCACATTAAATTATGTTCTTAATAAATTTGTACTTCTTTCGTTTCTACTTACGCATTGAGTATAAAACATTTTACATGCAACTATAATAATTGAAAAATTACGCGTCAACTAACTTGTGTGTTCTAAATAATATTATTTAAACACGAATGCACGGTTAATATTATTATAAAGCACAGTAAATATTATTGTTTTGTCTTTGTTCGACGATTTCTTTTAAAATGGTATAGATATATAATAAATTAAATAGGGCCTAAAATGTTGTTCAAAACACCAAATAAATTTGTCCAAAGACATCAATGAATTTACGTACATTTTATTATTTGCCACATTTGAGATTCTTAAAATTATATCTATAGAAAATAATTCGATATAATAAAAACACGTCTTTACTAATATGAATGTAGAATATAATTTTGTCTCGACAAAGTTTTAAATAATATGTTTTTTCTATATATACCTACCAATTTAATGTATTATTTAATGAATACAATTATCACAATCAAATACTGTTTATTTATTTTCATTTAAAAATCAATATCAAACAAATAAGAAAAAATCTATTTCATTGCTAAAATCCTAATTGAATTAATCCAGGAACCATATAATATCTTAAATTGTGGAGGGCGTAAGTCAAAAAATTGGATAATCGGTTTTATTTGATGGAAAATGTGATATCAATCGAAACGATAAATCGTTTATATTGTTAAAGATGCTATGAAATGTTAATAAAACGACTTATTTTCTACTTTTGATGTGATTTACTCAAAAGTCTATGTAGGCAATAAATTTACTCTGTTTAGTAATCCATGCACTTGTGCAAGTTGTACACAAGAGAGTATAACACACAACTAGTTAGAATATCACACGTATAAAAATAAAAAAATAATCGATGTAAAGAAATAAAACAATTTTGATTATTTTGATTATTTTGAAGCAAAAATAATTTGATAAAAATAATTGAATTACTAACCTAACCCTGTTCTATTTTTATATTATCGATCGACGGACATTTATTTTCCTTCCCTTCTAATTAGTAGAATGTAATTTAATTTTTAGGGAGAAAAGGGAATTATTAATATTAACAATAATCGTGATCAACTAAAGAGTATTTTATAAATATAAACAAATTATCGATTATACGCTATTTATTTATATAAGTATAAATTTTTTATTAGTTGGTGATTCAATATTTTTCTCTATATATATCTAGACGAGATATCCATATTAACATTGTAATAAGCTCATTTATATAGACAATGTGCAAATCTGTTCATTGTTTAACGTTATAAAAATTAACTTTATATATTAATTACGATATTGATTTTATTGATAAATTATTTCAGAAAAACATGTCAAAGACATAATAGGATACCGTCAATTTCTATTGAACCGGCGAAACTACACGATGAACAAGTGAGCTTCACGCCATCTCCTACACGCGTACGTATTTTGTAAAATATTGTGTTTAAATTACGCAACAAATTTTTCTTATTACCAATTTCTTTTCAACAAAAACGTAAAAATGTTCGAAAAAACCAAACATACACGCATTCTTTTTTTAAAAAACTGATCGTTTACAACTATTCTGGTTATTTATCCTAAAAACGTTATAAAAACAAATTTTCGCTCTATTTGAAAAATAATTTAACTCGTTAAATAATTTAACATTGTTTACGAAAATAACTTTATAAAAAACAAAATAGTTATCGTCTTCTCTATTCACCTTTTTCATTTGGCTATTGACTTTAGAAATATATAAATTTACGAAAAACGCCAATTGATAGTCACATTTATGTATACTGATGTAGAACGTACATAAATTTAAAATATAACGAGTGATCAAAATCCAAATACAATATTATCAAATCAGAGAAAATCTTGCGTTACATATAAATGCCATCGATTCTAATTATTTGCAGTGGTTGAGGAACAGTTGATAAAAATTTCGCCATCTATATAAATCGTTATTAATCGTTTAATGATAATTAATTATCGTTATTACTTACATAAACAATTATACTACTCGAAGCATTATATTAATTCAATTATAACATATAATATAGATCAAGATATAATATAAGAGATATACAGTAGACTGTAGTCACTCCGAAGAAAATAGACGTTAATTTGTATGGCGTAGGAAAGTAGTCCGAGAGTAAAAGACTTTGTTAGTAATACCAAATATGGAGTCAGAAACTCACAGGAAAAAGTTAGCATTGGATGGGGAGAACAGAAGGAAACTTGCCCGTCAATTTGATCTCGATGGGCACTACTACAAAGAATTAGTATTATTATTACGAGTATCTAGAAACCGGATTTTTTCGGGTGGTTATGAATTTTCGGTCTACATATTCATATAGCATAATTATTACGAAAAAACTCGACGTTCGTCCGCTTCATTTAACGTTTCGTTATTTTCGTTCAGTCGTGTGGTGGTCAAAGACGGTCCAGTAGCGGTGCGATGACGACTATAATAAAACCGCCGCAACAGCAATCGGTCATCACTGGGTCCAGTGCGGCGACGGCGACGGCTGCGACCAGTTGCACGCATAGACGGCCGTCGATGCCGCAAACTAAGAGGACATGCCAACAGCCCACTTTCGTGCATCAAGACGAGCTGTGGCTGACGCAAACCCAACGACACGCGAACCGGTCACCGCCGCCGGTCACCAGAGGTTTGCTCAACAATAACGCCGATTCGCCGACCGACGATGGTAAAACTGCGACCAATATTACGTCTATGAACTAACTAACTAACTAGCCACCAACAACCTTCCCCCATCCCAATACCACCACCATCGTCAATTCACGTATACGCTAAAACTATATACGTTTATTCCAAAAAATTGGATAATATTTTAACACACCACTTCAACTATTTTCATTTTCCTCCACAAACAAATATCTGTAGATATTTACTATGGAATCGTAACACTACTTTCTATTGGCAAATGGCGTATTTCTTTAGAAACGATTGTTTTCTTTTCATTTTCCTGGTAATTTTCTTAAGCGCTAAAAAATGTACTAAAATGTAAAACAAAAAACCAATGAAATTGTCAATACGTTTAATTTTCATCCGATCACATTTTATTTGTTTTTCGTTTTTATTATACTTATTCTATAGCCAGTAATACAAGACAAAAGAACATTTACACGTTTATTTATTCGAATATTATACCGTTTATAAGAGAAAAATTCTAGCTACATCGAACGATTTTGAACAAATTATTTTAAGCAGTTTGAAATGATCGACAATTTTTGAATTTAATGTTCAAAAATTTATTGAATTTAAAATTTGGATACAAGAGGAACAAAAATTTAACGGAAAGTTATAACCTAGTATTTATAATACTTTAATTTAATATAAATTGAGCGCAGTTATTATATAATCTGTTGTTGTAACAGTCTCGATATTATGTAAAATATTTGAAAAAAAAATGTGTTTGGAGATCACAGAACATAATCGACTTTACCGATTTTGAAGGTAAATTGATAATAGAAGAAAACAATTTTGGAAAAAAAGCGGCCATGCCTTTATAATATATACCTAACCTTTTGTTCTTTCTAAAAATGTCTATTATAAGCACATATCTTTTCAAAAATTGCAATAACGGTATCAAGTTGCCCTCGGGAATAGTTATAGATTACACCGAATTTTGGATTTTTTTATATTACCAATCATATATCTTCCTACATGTATGCGTGCGAGTATGAGTAAACAAAAACACATTAACCAAAACTGTCCATTATTATCGGAAGTAAAGATATATCGGATTTCGAAACATAATACACACACACACACACCCACATACATAAATAAATATGTAAGAGGAAGACATATTTTCTTTGTAGGGAGTGATTTTTTAAATACTAAATCGATTTTAACAAATATTGCATTTCTAAATTTGTTCTGAGACATTCCAGAACTTATAAAGTGGTGCCGAAATTTGAGATATTTTTTATCATGAAAAAATTTATCGGTAAAATATTTCTATAGTTTTTAACCATAGGATCTTATCTAAGTACAATTACTAAAGATTGAACTAAATTATCAAAATAACCTTCTAAATCTGACGGCGATAAAATATTGTTAAATGACAGTAGTCGTCTTTATATTTACACGTACTTTATTAAATGTATTTGGATTATTCAAAACCATAACTATGGACGAATAAAAAATCTGTCTAATAATTTTTTCGAATAATCTGATTATTATTTACGGATTATGATAAAAACGAAAAATCAAACGTGATTACCATTTTATTTTTAAGGTGTTTACTTTGAATACTAAACGTTAAATTTAAATACCAAAAAAGCCAAAACGTAAGTGGTCACGTTTTTCCTTATCTGTTTAAATCTGCAGATAATATACGATTGGTCAAAGGGGTCGTAATTTCGAAAACAAATGTTTCTTTAGTGCTCGGCGTGTGTCCCTTATGTAATGTAGATCGTTGAACGGAAAAAAGTATCCTTAGCTTTTTTTGCTTCGTTTCAAAATCATCGTGACAAAAACAATGTTTTTTCCTAGCTGGATAACGTTATTTTGTTTTCTTTTTAATTAAGAAACTGAGAAGGCAAAATACTAGTTCACACTTTTTGCTATTTGTAACCCCGCTCGTCCTCTATTGCTGTAACATCGAGTATCGTCTTCGAACAAGAATGTAATTGTTTCAAGAACAAATACGTATATGGCAAACAGTACTCAAACATGCCAACGAAATGTCGGCAACTTGAAACTCAATAAAAATTTCATCGAAAACCGTATGAAAATCCTCTCAGAAACGCTGCGAAATATTGCACGTGAGATGGTACTCTTTATTTGGCCTTGTCGTGTATAAGTTCCCGACGGTTCGAAATTTTCCTTTTAAGTCTCTTCAGTTTTAGGTCATCAAGATTTATTCGCGTGAACGGGTACATCGAAACGCGTGCGCGTTACGAGACGAATGAAATTGTGTTATTGTTTTCCCATAGACCGAATCGATACAACTTCACGCATGCCGATTGCACACTCGTCACGTGAATCGCGGACGCCGCGTAATAAAATATTCAAATTTTATGAAAAGCTTTGGCCGTCTACCGTGATGACGGAATCCGAACAAAAACATTTCGATTTAATATATTACCGTCCGTATAATGTACGTTAAGCTTCGCCGAGGATCGTATTTTCGTTTTCGTTCATTCTCTCTACGTCAACAAATTGATACGAGCCTGTGCTCTGTGTCGAGGCTTTGTATTTTGTCCGGCGTTTATAATTTTTACCCGTAACGCTACGATAACGCGAGAATTTGTCGTATTCGGAAAATATTTAATATTCGACGAATTAACCGTGACGTAATTATAAACGGGTTATCAAAGACGTTGTTGAAAACGTTTGATCGTTAGACGCTTCTAATCTTTTTATACACGTTTGTGGTTGTCCTCTTAACGGTTTCGAGAAGAATCTCAAATACGTTTGCAACGAATAGATCTCCGTCGTAATATTATCCATACAAGTGTTATCATTAACTTCGTGCCCGTTTAATGTCGATTTACCATTGACTTTTATGTTCAAAATATTAAAATTACGCGAAAAACGCGTATGCACGGTGGATGTATGTAAGAACTTGAGTCAACCTATTAACTACTCTTATCGTCGAAAACTTATCACGTGTCGTAATCATACTATAGGAAAATATATTCGGTTCTCATCCGTACTACCGAGACCAATCGAATAATACTCATAACGAAAACCGAGACGATCCTGTGTATCCACAATAAATCAACACAATGTCACATCTAATAACATCATATTCGTATTACTCAATTTTTAAAATTTCAAATATAAATTCGAATCCACTAATCTCAAACCGATATTCCGCCACAGTTTCAGAGAACCCTCGAAAAAAAAAAAAACGCCGGTGCCGGTAATTCTTCGATCCTGCACCGCAAATTAATATAACCTCGAATTTAGGGCCCTATAGACGGATAAATTTTTTCTCCCGCTTCGAACGTTTATTATATATTTTCGCGATTCCGTCGGATTCGGCTCTTTGAGTTATTTTCCGGTGCCAGAGACAAACGCGCGTAGTATGGTAAAGCAACGTCCGGGATTTATTTACAAAAAGAACAAAAACCCACTTCTCTTATACAATCAAAGTGATCGAAAGCGCGCACGTTCTCCCGCCGTACTTATATTACGACATTATTATTCGCGTACGCACGCCCCGAGAGAGACCACGGCAACGTTTAACCATTGGTTTGTTCTGTCCGCAGACGACGATAGTTCGTCGTCGTTGACGACGGCTAGTTCCATGCACCGTTCAGTGTCGGAGAAACGCGGATCCTGCGGCGGGGTCGGCGGCCCGTCGTCGTCGTCGTCGTCCTCGTCCCGGAACCGCGGGCCGGGTCTGCGGCGGCCGTCGGCGCCTCACATGCACAGCACGCCCAACGTGTACCACGGCCGGCGCCGGGAGTCGGGCGGTTCGGCGTGTGACGGGTCGCCCACCGACGTGCCGGGCGCGACGTCGACGTTCGGCTGCACCGGCATGTCCCGGGTGAACACCCTGTCCGAGGGTGAGCTACTGGACGTCGCCATACTGCCGATTTTCCAAAAACTGTTGACCGAGAGACGGGCGCACGCCTCGTCGTCGCACCACCATCACCATCATCACCATCATCACCAACATCACCCTAACCACCAGCAACCGCAGCAACCGCAACAGCAGCAACAGCACCAACACCACCACCACCACAATAATCGGGCGTCCATCGCGTCCTGTCCAAACATCGCGGTCAAGTGCGACATCGTCGAATACCTCTAAGGCCCGTGTCCGTGTAGTGTAAAATAACGGTTCATTTCGCGACCGCGCCGCACGTGACAAAATCCGAAACGACGATTAAGGGTGAGTGGTCGTCGTCGTCGTCGTCGTCGTTTATTGTCGACCGTTATAAGTACACGGGTTACATTGACGCGAAAATTTACACGCTCGTAAAAACATTTACGCGATTTCCTTGGGTTGTCCGCGTTCAAATCGCCCATTTCGAAAATCAGAAAGAGAAAACGGCGAATCTTTCGAACTTGTACGAAACTCCTTAGGAACAATCGGTATTCAATCCTTTTAGACCGTATGTGTAAACGCGTAATACGCGAAAAACGCAAAAATATCTGTTCGAGAAGACTTTCATAAACAAACAACATCTAACCGGTTGGGGCTAAAAACACAACGACTGTAGTCGTACTGCGTATACTTCTCGGGTTGTTTGTGCGCTTCGTGAAACGTCGCGTGTTTTCAGTAGCCAATCACCGACATTCGTGTACATTCGCGCAAACGACAGACGCACTTACACCTCGTAATTATTAGAATTCGGTAAATACGGTTTATAAGCGGTGTCATTAAAATCGCCGGTTCATTTAAAATAGCAATAACGAGCGGCCGACGTGGGTAGCAACCTATATTAGATACGCGTCACCATTTTATACGCATTGTACGTACTAGTAACGTACGAACACGGACGACATAAACGTCGGCAAATGTAATCTTTTTCGGATTGACTTATATTACACGCGGTGAAACCAGATGTCTACAATTGCTATTTTTCAGAAGACAAATCATACTTTTCGGGACCAAGAAACGACGACGTACTAGCGCCGCAACCGCTCGAGGCCGTTTAAATCGTATTTTATTACCATTGTTCTATGTAAATTACCGTGTTAGAGTAAAGCGACATTAATTAAACGAGTATTATCGATAATAGATACGCCAACGAAATTGAACAAAAATGTTATGTAGTTCCTTAGTTTCGTTATTACGGTATAATATTGTTTTTGTCAATTACATAAATTGAATTGTTTTCTTGTTTTCCCTAGAATAATATATATATACAATGTATATGTACATATTTTAAAATAATGTTTCTTTCGGAGAACAAATACAATCTTAGGACAATCCTCTCATCTTTAACATTCACTTTACTACTACAACTACATATTAATACTAGTATAATATTATGTACGTCCCTATAATATTTACTACTAGATATTCCACTATCTGTTCATCTTTATATTATTTTAGAATAATATTAAAAACCATTATTATGTACTCTATTGTGTATACGTGTAAGAATGCACTTATACTTACTTGTAGTACAGATATACTCCTAATTAGTAAAAACTCCGTAATAGGTTTTTTCCCTAATATTAATACTGCGAGGTATGCGAGTACAAATATAATTCGTGTAGCTACTATAACTTCTACGTATCACTGATTTTACAGATTATTTGTTTTCAATATAGCTCAAAATATCTGTGATCGATTCAATAGAATATTCGTTTTCTTTTTTTAAACAATTGGAATTATGGTCTACATTAGTGGTTTTCAACTGGTTTACCTTTGGCGTCTTTGAAGTGTACCGCTTTGATATTACAGGAGACACAATGATTATTATCTTTGCTGACAATAGAGCAATAATGACTAATGGCACATCACAGGCAGAGACAACTGAACGCCTTCAAATGGCTCTCAACCAGACGTCGATGTATTAAACTTAATGATCTGAATTCAGTCCATATCACCTTCGCACTACGAATAAAAGATCTACTTCACGTAGTATACTTGAATGACGCACCAGTCCTACAATCAGAGACCACTCAGTACCTGGGTCTACACTTGGGCTCTAGGTTAAATTGAAAACATCATAGCTACTAGAAAGCTTCACAAATTTCCAAAAAACTGGGCCAAAAATTTTGGATAGTAGGGAGTAATGTATAAATTACCCTGGGATCTAAACTGCTGATCTACAAGACAATAATAAAACCAATGTGGACGTACGGCATTAAATTATGAGCCAGTACGAAGCCCTTGAATCAGCTTTTTGTTCAAAGGGATTTAAATAAAATGTTCCGTTGCATTGTCAATACCTACTGATAAACAACCAACAAAGTAATATACAACGATCTACAAATGTAATGGATTAACGAAATCGTCCAGGAATATGCCATCAAATATGAGAAGAGACTTCATAGCCACACTGAATCTCCTTGATATCGAACTAGACTTAAGGCGCCTTAAGCGCACTAAGCCACACGAACAAATCGTGCTGAGTTATCAGTATAAATATTATAAATTGCTGTACTATCCTATCCTACTATCCCCCCATACGTTTATTCCATATTAGATCATTTATTAATTTAGCTATACACTAAGCTTGTAAATTTAGGAAAAAAAAAGAAAAAAGTTTTAATACCTATTGCATACTGATTTTCCTTTCGAAGGTTCCTTGCACCAGCTTTTCCTTAATC
>JAIPRN010002898.1:0-25727 GCA_025469175.1 Geopemphigus sp. TES_GeoC_2020 | reverse complement strand
ACCGTTTCCCTTTGGCCTAAAAAACATATATATATATATATATATATATATATATATATATATATACACGCACACACCACGAGCATTGCACGTATACACACACGCACGCACGCAGGGGACCCTAAAAATAAAACGAAAACAACGGTTCGAACCAATTCCCATGGCGTTTTATCACTGAAAAAAAAAGAAATAAAGTCTGAGGTCTATTAGCCGAGCTCTCGCAACACCCCGTGGGAGGAGAGCGCCCGTCGCCGTCGATAAACCGCGAGAACTTTAAACGTATATATATATATATGTTTACACGCACACGCTCGTACTAACGCGGGAGGCACTTATTCTTTATTATTTGCGTTTCACGCACGCCGGACTTTACACACACCTCACAGGGGCGAAGGGTGTGTTTTTTAATACATACGCGCGTGTCTAAGAAAACCGTAAATTTCCCTCCTACCGGCTCACCGTCCGTCTCGTTCACGTAAAACGACTGAGATATCTCCGGGCGACGCGAGTGACAGCCCGAGGAATCCCGGGCACCCAATCTAAACGCCATAAATTTCTCTCGGCCGGTGGTTTTCTCGTCGTGGGTATTTTATTTCCTATATATATATATATACACGTTTATGTATAACAGTCCCTATCTCGTATCGTAGTATGCTTTCGAAATAACAAGAGTGTTTAACCTTTTTTTTTATGCCTTTCGTGCGTCGAAAATTGATTTAAAACTTCGAGTCAAGAAAAGCAACTGGTAGTCGTATGCTCGCCTAACATACATTACACGGCGACACACGGAATATATTATACGAGACAATAAACGACGAATAAATATTAAACGGAATGTTCGTGTTCGACGTACGCGTATTGCTTTCGAGCGAACGATAAAACGAATTAGGTAAAGTCGAGTTACTAAGAACAGCTTTTTCGCCGAGTCAAAGTTATGAAATCAGATTTTAACTATTTTCACTCTGAAACGTTATATATTCGATTTCTTTAGTTTGCAATAAAAATAACCGTTTCGTTTGAAATTGTAAAATTAGAGTTAATTTCGACAAGGTTTAAACATTAACCTAAACGCAATTTCGTACGAAAAAAATTAATTGAAGAATAAATGGATTCTTAAATTACACGATTCAATAATAGTTAACGACGAATCAACCGGTTGTTAATACGTCGACGTTAATTTGAACTTATTAACCAGTTCACGTAAAAGATTTTGTTGTTGTGTACTCGTGTGTGTATGTGCGCAAATGTGATCGAAAACTCGCGAAATGTGCGAAACCAATTTGATGAAACGACGACGCGCCATTGATTTGTACGGCGGGCGCGCCGCACGTAAACCGGTAATACTTGATGGTGGTTATACGCGCGACGCCAGGCGCTTCGGGGGTCGTATTGTACGAATTTTCATACAAAACACTACGTCCGATAATTATAAGTATAGGCACGGAATTATAGGAACGCGTCAACAATACGATACTTGTCTAAACGTGGCGCGCGTGACGTACTCGAAAATGAATTTGGTTTTACTTTTTCGAATCTTTTATTTTTTTACTTCGTCTACGAGTTCCTCATTTTTTCTCTCTTTCTCTCACACACACACACACTCTGTCGTTGTTTCTTCGGACGAACGTGTTCCTACTTAAACCGTGGTCGTAGTGGTAGGGTTAATATACACTTACCGTGCACACAGGTATATATTTATTATACATACTGTAGTCGACCGAGTCGGTTGAAGAAGATTTATCGCGCGTGTGGTTTTCGTGTAGGTACCGCTGCGCGCGGTCACATTATTCATAATCCGGATGGACTTATTGTAAAACGACTTTGGATTAAACACCGCGCGCGGTCGCCGTCAGAAACGTTTACGAATTCCCTAATAATTATCGTCGTTTTAAAAAATATCATTCGTTTCGATTTCGTCGTGGTTTTCTGTCGGGTTTTTTTCGATTTTTTTTATCGCCTACTATCGCGTGATCTCCCGGAGTGTCGTGCAACGGCAATCGTCTTTTACGTCGTCGGATAACACACGAGGTTCGGCAACAATTATCCGGGCCGTGGGTCAAGAGGTGCTGTACACGACGCGGTATTCTACGTACACTACGAAATAACCGATTTCGGCCGGTCGAAAACGTGGGATCGAATATCGGTTACGCGGTCTCATCGAAATCCGAATTTTTCGGGTCACCGCCGTACGTGTACAGTAACGACGACGATTATTATTATTATTGTTTTCGGGTATGTCGGTACGTAAAATAATAATACCCGCCGTTGTATTCGTTCGGGTCGTCGTCGCGATATACACGAGACCCTGCTCGTCGTGCTCGTGACACACGCTTTAACGACGCGATAAACACCGAACGACGGCGTAATTGCGCGTCGATATAACGCTACTGTACGGTGTCGTCGTATTCACAGCCCGATCGTGTCGGGCCGTTCGCCGAACGCGTCGATCCCGACTTCAAAGGGGCTTATTGTGTACGTACGTTGGCTCCTACGGGCTCGTAGTGGCCACTGCGTGTGTAAACAACGCGACGTAATTGTTTATCAAAACGCCCGTCCGTTCGTTACGAGGAAAACACCGTAACAAGGCCGATAGTCTGCGCGACGGTTCGAGACGTTCGTAATTCCGCGCGAATTATCGCCGACAAAATAGCACTTCCATTGGTGTGTTCACCGACAAATTTTTTTGACTTTGTTTGACGTTGACGCCATTTAGCGCCGTTTCGCTTTTTAACGAACATTATCCTCGAAACGTTTCTAACGGCGACCTGTTGCGTATTAATTATTATTATTAACGCGCGTGTGGGGATATACACGAACGTCGTCCGGGTTAATTATTTTGTACGCTGCGAGTGGTTCGTTTAGGTTTCGGGCACACAGGTACGTGCGCCTATCTACACGACCGCTTATTATTAGGCGATTTTATTATATTGCGTCCGTCGCGTTCATTAGTATTCGACATAATTCGTTATTATGCATAATTCATTATTATACGACATAATTTGTTTCCACGAGCGCGCATAACTTTATAATATTTTTAAACGCCTCGGTATAATATAACTATTATTATTATTATTACCGTAGCAGACAGACTGCCTGTGTTTTCCTACCGAATTCCTGAAATACAATCTTATATACGAAAAACACAATATTATTGTTGTTCGGTCGACGTAATCACTCGGCCGGATAGTCGTCGTCGACGCGTCATGTTATACGTGCCCGTCTGGCCGATGTCCAAAAGTCATCGAGACGTCCATCCGCACCCCCTCACGAATTTTAATAATCGTTACCGCTGTCGTGGTATGCCGTTTTCCCACAGATTCAACCACGCCAAAAACAAATACGTATATTTATAGTACACTATTGATTTTGTACATCCAAACGTCGAATGTGTAATAAATATTATCGAATATTTACGCGAATACGCGTAAATTGTATTATTGGACTAACTTCATGTGTATGTTGTAAGACTAGTCGTGTATCTATTAAATATCGTCTTTTCTACGTCAGTCGAGTTTAAAAAATATTGTTTTGATTACGTGTTGGAAAACCGAGCCCGTTATGGGTTCGATAAAAAGACGGTAACGTCGCGTAAATTATTTTAATACGACAGAGCTACGCGGAGTTTAATTATAACATATTATATAATATGTAGTTGAGCGATGAACGTCATAAACTTATTAACAATTAACAAACAAATATTGGAGAATAATTAATTTGCGGCGTTTTAGTAATTATTACGCGCGATAATTACATTCTTTACAACAGTTTCATTTATATATATATATATATATATATATATGTGTGTGTGTGTGTGTGTGTATTATTTACTTTTGATCTATCGCATACTGATTATTATATATTTTTGATATTATACCAATAAAATCGATTTAATTAAATAATTATATTATTACACGAAGTGTTTCGAAAACATTTGTCAAATATATATTTGTTAATAAATTCCTTAATCATTCGTTCATTTTTTCCGTTTAATATTTTTTTAAATTCTTTAAAATTTCGATTATTCGAAATAACTTATACGAATACGACACGATTTTAAATACATTTAAAACTGCGTACATAACGCAATATATGTTTATATTTGAATAACACCTGTTTACTACTGTCCAGTGCGTTTTGGGACGATAAACAAATTGCCGTGATCGAGTAATAATTTTGTTCGCATTTACAATGTCCAAATCATTGCGAAAAAAAAGGGTCGGGAATTTATTTTCTCGTCAATTTACGTTCCGCCGGACGAGCGTAAAAATATTAACGGTCTAAACAGTTCTCGCGTATAAACGGGTAAAAATGCGTACACAGTGTTTGTGTAATACATTTGCGTACACGCCCCGTGGTACGCATTAACGGCGAGACGCCGTCGACAACTTAACGACAATAATTTAATTTCAACGTTTGTCTCCGGAAAACGAGTTTTAGTTTAGCAGCGACGCGGCGAACGGTATAAAAAAGATCGTATTTTTTTTACAATACGGAGCGCGTAAAAAAAAATCGCCGGCTGCGGTTGTGTTACTGCGGTCTCTAAGACCGCGTGATGGGGAATTTGTTATATATTTTTATACGGTGTATACGTATAAATACACACGCGAAATAAATTACAACGTGATATACGCGTTGGAAGGAACAATTATACGTATATATATATATATATATATACGCTCACGTACGAGAACGTAACTAAACGCGTATAAATAATATTTCCTTGCGTTTTGGCACCATAAAAAACGCGCCGTTTAAATCGAGTTTCGGTTACGGCGTGCACGCACTTTATAAAGTGCCTAATATACGCGGATCGTTTAAGCGCTTGCATGGCGGTCACTTGGCAAAGTATGTCGCGGCGCGAACCGTTTATTTTTAACTACGTTTTGAATACGGGATTTTGTACGCGCTCGAGATTTTCCGCGTACGCGTCTGACGCCCGCGTAGTTTTCGACATGACTACACAATATTAGGCCTACCCGAGGCAACGTTCCGCGAAAATCGTAATCGATTTATAACCGCCAATATGAGTTTATATATTGCCTACGTTGAGTAAAATGTACCAACGGCGATTTCCTAACTGTGTGTTCGCACCGCACGAACGGGTTTCTTTCGTGACATAACGCGTGCATTCGTTGTATTCGAACGAACAAATTTAATTTGAAAATTTAACGAGAATTTAAATCGGGGCTTTCCAAACGAAATGTAGAGTTTAATCGCGACGAATTGACGAGGAGTATTCGACGACGGATTGACGCGTCATTTCTATGACACGAAATATGGTTTAAAGATATTATAAAAATATTTCGGTAGACGATATTTTAAAGAAAACATACGCGACGTAAATCCTTCGGGAATATTCTCTCCGACCGACGATGAATACGATCGTAACGTCTTCTTATATATATATTCTTATATAGATATTCTACAGTGTTTATCTCGGTAGTACATCAAATATCTCGCTCCAGGTAATTGCTCACACTTATTATACGACTGAATTTGAAATTCTTCGTTTTTTCGAAGTAAAATTCGTCGTCAGATTTGTTTTATTTTCGTTAGTGTTCCACCATTATCGCTTCGTTGTCCGCAAATAAGTGTCCGTTTCCCGTTTATTCTGACGACTTTTGACGCAAATATTCTTAATGTGTTTCCAAAACGCTGAATAAGAACGTTGACAACGAACGGTCGTGTCCTAATCATTTTCTGTCCGAAGCGCACTTGTTTACTACCGTGATTTAGCATTTCGACGTTTGCAATAATAGTCGAACAATTCTATTCGGTTATATCTTTCATTTTCCGAGACGAGCGTTCGCGATTTACGTTACCGTTAGCTTTTGCCAACGCCTTCGACCGTAACGTGATACGCGATGTACATTCGAGTCTAAAAATCGTTTTCGGATTCAACTCCCGAAATTAAATTAATCGCCATAATTTCCCTCGATATTAAAAACCGTAAACGCGCGGAACTCCGTGTGTTTGACGTACGCGTACGTAAGCCGTGTATTGAACAATTAGTTTTGTATGCGCTTTTTGTTCGCCGCCAAGCACAGGATAGGGTGAACCAAACACACGAAGCTATTAGAAAAATACGCGCGCGACGTCGCCTTTCTGACCGGTAGCGGCGTTTTCCCTTGTCATAACAGCGACATAATTTGCCGTTTGAAATACCTGACGTGTCCCCCCCCTTTTTCCCATTCGCTACACCCATACAACCACCACTCTCACGTACTATCCGCTCGCGTTTCAACCTTAATATATATATATATAAATATATAATATATTTCTCGGACCGCGCGTCGGCGGCGTCGCTTTCAATTACCCCGCGGACGAGTTCAACGGATGTAGGCAAAAACCGCAGACGGAGAACGCACTAGGGCGGGTAAAAATGCAATTTTCCCGACTTTCCGTCCGATTCGATTACTGTTTTGAAAAAAAAAATTATATATATATATAAATACGTACACGCGGTGGATAATTTATAATTACTGAATCGTCTATAATATACACTGCTGTACAATATCTTAGTAGATAAATTAGCTTGTTAAAAAGTCGGTACTTACGTTTTATCTGGAGAAATGACGGTACCAAATATCTGAATCGTTATTCAAAAACAAAATGCGTGCTGCCTACCTTATACCGCGAAATCGACGTAGCTTTTCGTATCTGAGCTCAATATCGATAATAATACACCGCCGCAGTAATGTAGAAATATCCGTGCGCGTATTATACATATACTACGTACGTAACCTATACGGAATAAAGGCCACTGTTCATTGTGTGTCGTGCAGCTTTTTTCGCTCGCGTGTATTATTTTCTATCGCGCACGTACACACACACACACACACACACACACACACACACATACGTATAAACACGTCACACACACATCACGCGGACCTACACGCGTTTATATATATATATATACTCTGTAGGTTTCAATAAACACAATTTTGAAACCCCGACGTACACACACACACACACATATACACAAGCGGTGGTCTCGACGATTTTTTGGCGGGGAGGGACGACGACAGGGCGCGTATATATTCGTAAACGCGCGCGCTCGTTCGGCCATTTATAACTGTCCGGGACTCTCTTTTCAACGCATGTACGCACTCGGGTTTATACGCGCGCGGGTCGGCCTGTCACTCAAATTGTTTTCACTTACCGTACAACATTATTGCCATTGCCGTCGCGGCGCTCTTCCCGAACGGTTTTTTTTTTTTTGTTCTCCTCTCGCCGCCGTTTCCCGTACACATATACTCTACCCCGCCGTTCGTTTCCCGATCCTTTCCGCTCCTTTTTCGGCCCTTTCTGAATGTTTTGAACACACATATACAATATACGTATACGAGCCCGCGGAGTTTTTCTCGCAGTTCGCGGTTTTCCATTTAACTCGGGCCCTAGTGCACGTACGCGCGCACCGACAAAACAAATTGTATGTAACCTCGTCCGTGCGTGCGTATACGTACCAGAGCTAAGGTCGCGCAACTCGCGAAACGAAAAACACAAGTCTATCTCGCCGGTGACAGGGAGTGTGGGAGGCTACAAGACGGTCGAGCGTCACGGCCTATATTGTTTAATATATTAACCGTACTTGACGCGCCGCGCGGTGTTTGCAAATGGCGGCGACGGAACGGTTGGATCGCCCGTAAGTGCGTGGTCATCGTCGGAAACGACGAGTCATGCAATGGAACCTATATAATAATGTAACTACGTATCGGTCGTTCGGCGCGACATTGAAATTACATAACGCGTGCCATTACGGTTACATGCTCAGAGAAAATGGCCGAAGTTCGCGGTTCCACTTATCAACCATCTCGGAACCACACCCGTACATGTATATATATATATATATATATAGACGCCGCGGATTCGATATCAAAATCGATTGTTATTCGTTATTAAACGGGCCCTCGTGCGTAAAGTGTTTATTAAATAAACGTATTATATACCACGCGTTTCGTCGAGTCCGAACAACACACTAATATCTAATATTCGTTTAAATAATGGACAGTGGAAATATATCCTAATTAGTAGCGTATTATACTAATTAGTAATCGTCCTTATCGCCGGCAGTTCAATCGACAAGCGGTCATCGTTACAAAAAAAACGCCTGATTTTTAATTTTAATTTTATTGTACGTTAGATCCCCTAATTTAATTACACACGCGCACACACACACGGTAACGGATGTAATTTTATGACGTGCCAATTATTCGAATTCGTTGTTCTCTTATCGGCCTCCAATACGTGTGTACAGACATTACATTGTTACGCGAGATATCCGAGAACGGACGAGAATGGAAATAGCAATTAGCCTATAATATCGATATCTCGACCATATATACAATCGCCACAAGTTCGCTAATGAATTTTAAATGAATCGTGTTTTGTTTTGTTTCCGTATACACGCGCGTGTGTAGAATGTCGACCGATTTCAATTGTACGGACGAATATTCGCTGAAATTGGTCTTGTTAAAATACTCGAACAGCAGTGTACGCTCGCGTTTATAAATAAACGACCCTTTAAAAGTTCGAATTGACCTTTTAATTTCGAAAAACAGAAAAAAAAATCACGATTAGAAGCGCGTTTAAATATCGCGGACGTGGCGGTGACTGCAACAGCGACTGCGTATAAATTATTTTTCGCGTATACACACAATTACATAGATGTTTCGCGCGATAAAAGTGTTTTCCTCGAAATTTAAAATAGTTCAAATACGGCCACGGACTTCAACGAGTACACGTATTGTACAATTCTAGTTCGTAGTTGCTTTACTTACCAAAAAACTAAAAAATAAAAAGAATTGAATCGATACACCGGTGCGCAAGGTAGACACGCGTGTTGCGTTATATTACTCTCGGCAAGGTGGCGAAAGTTAAACATCGACGGGTACGCGTGAAAATAGTGTACGCGTGTGTTCATAAACGCGGAAGATCGTCAAAGAACCGTGCAAATTCGATGAACCCGAAATGAAATTAACAAACGCGATACATTTCCGTGGTGGCTATCGTCTGTGTTGTTGTCCCGCTACAATTTATGTACATAAAAATACTGCAAAAAAACGATCGTAACAGTAAACCTTTGTCAGCACGTCGTTATAGTACTCACCGAAAATAAAGGGCGGCACAAGAATAATAATAATCGTTTTTCGGACATTTTCGTACTTTGAATTTCCACGCGCGCGTTTGATACAAACGCGGTGGTTTGGTCGCGCGTCACGCCTTAGAACGGCTATCGGATTCGGTTAAGAAACTATACACCCAATTCGTGAATTTCCTGGTTACATATATAGGTCGCGTTTCGGACGAAACCGGAAAAAGTAAAACAAAACGGTTAATTACCGTTTTGGGCGCGCGCCTGTTTCGACCGATAGGGAATTATCGAATCGCGGTTCACGAACCTGTCGCACGATGGGCTCCGAATTAATTAGTACTTCTTGTATATTACGTACGGCGATTATACGCGCGGGTACGTTCCCCCAAGAATATTACGTGTGTGTATAATCGGTATGGCGTTATCGTTGTTGTTAATTTGTGTACGCGCGTGTGTATATACCGTCTCGGTATACGTTTGTAAGTACCGTGTTGTAAAAGAATAATAAATAATTGTAATCGGCCGTTAATTAAATACGTACTAGTAGTTTTCGAAAAGGTCAAGTGTAAACGCGTACGGAATTTAACTGTAATAACATTATGTAAACACGTATTAAAGTGACGTGAATATGGGACGACGGCCGGACAAGAGATTATTGGTATTGGGCGGCGGCGGATGGTTGATTTCGTTTCTAATTAATTCGAAAACGGCCGACCGCTATCGCCGTGGATCACGTTGCGACGGTGGTCGGGCCGGGGAAAAGGAAACAACAATAATTCCGAGGTCGTTTTTCCGTCGCGATCGCGCGCTCCATCTTGTGTTCGAGCTGCCCGTCATTCCCAAAATATATATATATCCTCTGTACGACGGAAACGAAAACGATACGAACGGGAGCGACCGTCTGGTTGTGTCGGTCTACGCCGTGGTCGAAAATAAAACGAGACTCGATACCGCCGATGATGTGCGCTCGCACGCGAGTGTCAACGGTTAATTTGTTGGATTATTATTGTCGCCGTCGTCACCGTCGACATGTCGGTTCGCGGCACGAAAACTCGTCGCGCCGTCGGTTATGACGATTTCCGAAACCGACGAAAAAATCGTTATAATAATTAATGCGCGGCCCACTCGACGACGACGTCATTACCGACGCGACACGTCTCGTAGACACACGCGTGCGCCCGCGAACACCGCGTCGCCGTCGGCGGCTGATCTGTCACCGTTTTGGACGCGTCGCCGTTGTCTGTGACAACCGAAGCCCGTCGACGACGTGCACACGCCGTCGGGACCAGGGAGGCGTGAAAAACGAAAATCTCAAAACGCAATTGGTGCCCAAATCGACCGGCGACGATATTTGTTATTATCGGTAACGAGTGCCTACGCGACGGAACTAGCCGGATCGGGACGGCGGTGGTAAACGGTGGGACAACGAAAGCCTTGACGCGTCTGAAAAGGAGGATGTCGACGACGCGCGTTCGCTTCCTCTCACCGGCTTGGTTTTTTTTTGTTTTGTTTTTTGGCAACTTCTGAACGCGCGTGTCATACAAACGTACACGGGTTGTCGCCGGTGCCGTGCACGCGTGAAAAACGAGGAAAAGACACGCCCGCGTCGCGTAAATACGCACGAAATTTGTCTCGGAACGTCCGCTCGCGGTGGCCCCCGCCGCCACGTCCGCTAATTCCGGCGATACCGTCATATCCGTCTGGCCGGGGGATTAAATCGTTTTCTCGAGTCACGCGCGACGGTTCGTGGTGGAACAGGGACCCAACAGACCCCTCCGACGCGACTAGCGCGACGATACACGGGACGTTTCTCTTATTTTTCCTCCTGTTGTTCGTTCGTCTCAATGTCGTCGATCGTGATCGATAAAACAATACGATACATTTATCGTGGACACTACGCGTATATTATATAACAAGACGCGTAAAGACGTCGTCGGACCGACAATACCACGCATATATATATATACATATGCTATATATACTTATACATAATAACGTAACTACGTTGTCGTACAAGCGTTGAAAAAATGCTCGTTAGACCGTTTAACAAGTTGTCTAATTACGAAAGATTTATAATCGACGAGAGAGCGCCTTACAACGACTTCTTTATATAGACATATATAATACGTCTATATATTATGTATTTATTATACAATAACGAGCGTGCTCTATTTTAGGCGCACTGGTCAATCACGCCGTATTGTTTCGCCGCACAATGCACGTTAGTAGTATATGACGTGTCCGTCGTACGTACGTGTAACACGTGCGCGTAATATACAATAACGCGTGACCGCCGAATATACATTGAGACTTCTGTACGGTATAACGTTTGTGATAATGACGTCGTCAAACGCGCCCTGTTAACGCGTATATGTATGGCGTTCGTAAAGTATACGAATAGAGAGGAAGTCACCTTCGACCCAGCAGCTCGCGTAGTCTAAACGAGCGACAATAAACGCTTTTAAAATCCGCCTCGGCGGTTCTAGAAAAACAGCGGCCCCGCGAACGGCCTCAATTTTCCGATTCGCGGAAGCCCCTCTGCCGATGTTTACAAATTTCGAAAAACCAAGCCGAGTCGAAATAAAACTGACGTCAACGTAGGGATAATGTGTATCTCCTCCAACGGTAAATTAACCGACCCGACGGCCCGAAATATTGTTACGAATAAAAAATCGTATCAAATAAATGTACGTTTCGTAGTTCGTGAAATGTACTCGATTAGCCGAGCGTATCGGACAAATGTAAAAATGATCGACGGACGCCGATAAATACGTCGGGATATTTAAAAATTGCGAAATCTCGTAAACTCGGAAAAATACGTCAATCGCGTTAAGCTTGAATAACGAATTCAAATATGTAACTTGGGTTCGTTACATTTATTCGTCGACGTATTAATTATTACGCCGCTCGCGACGTTACGACGTGCCCCGTCATTTATAAAATTGCCGAACAAATGTGATCGTAAAATCACCGAACAATCGTTTTTAGTCGACGGCTAAAATTATATCGCACATAGGACGTAACGATATAGCCGCTATCGAGACTCGATGGGAATCTTCGAGTCTAACAACGTCTGATTTCACGCGGTTATTTCAGGTTCCTGTCGTCTTGTCTCTCCATCTGTCTGTCCTTGTCGCGTGTTACGTTATACAACTTTATTGTTTACAAAACATATCCGATAACGGACGGATTAAAATTTCACCGACCGTTTCGGAAATAGTTTGTCGGTTATTTACGACTTAATCCGTCGAAACGCGATTTCGGGTAACATTGTCGCGCACGTTTTTTCTCTTTATTTATCGATAATTCAATGACAGTACGAAACGCGCGTTGATTGAACGCGTTGGTCCAAAACTAATGGATCGATAAATTTGCGTTCGATTTGTACGGACGAAGTAAACGGGCTACGCGGCGCGTTATCCTCTGCGCTCGCGTCAATTTTTAGCCCGCGTATATTTTCGACAAAACAGTAGCGTCGTAAAGTCGTGTTCACGTTACCGAATATGACGCGACGACGCCCGTGTCGATTCCGACTCGGTTCGATAAGTTCGAATTTTTTTTGAAACGACTCGACCGTCGAACGGACCCGTCGAATACGACACCGCAGGACGTGGCAAACTGTATAATAATTCACGCGACTTTGTCGTTCGCAGGCACGGTGAACGCCAAC
This sequence comes from Geopemphigus sp. TES_GeoC_2020, assembly GCA_025469175.1. NCBI lineage: Eukaryota > Metazoa > Arthropoda > Insecta > Hemiptera > Aphididae > Geopemphigus > Geopemphigus sp. TES_GeoC_2020. The sequence goes on along the minus strand of JAIPRN010002898.1, from coordinate 12,960 downwards.
GGCGAGACGAAACGGCAGCGGACGTCGTACACGCGGTACCAGACGCTGGAGCTGGAGAAGGAGTTCCATTTCAACCGGTACCTGACCCGGCGGCGGCGGATCGAGATCGCGCACGCGCTGTGCCTGACCGAGCGGCAGATAAAGATATGGTTCCAAAACAGGCGGATGAAGTGGAAAAAGGAGCACAAAATGGCCAGCATGAACATGGTGCCGTACCACTATCACATGGCCGCCCAGCCTTACGGCACCCCGTACCCGTTCACGCATCTCACCACCTGAGATTCGTATTATTAATTTAACGGTCCCACTCGAGCGTCGCCGGCGTCCGCGCCACCGACGGCGCCGCTCGATCGCGCGCGTACGTGTGTGACATCTAATAATTGGTAAGACAACCGTTAAATTAATAATAGTAACGAACAAACGAAAACGACAACGAAAAACGCGACGCCGGCGTTTTGGACGAGCAGTTTAACCGTCGTCGCTGCGATCTCTTATGTATACGTATATAAGTGATTTACGCGCGCGAAAATGTCGAGTCCGCGTGTGTACAAAATGTACAAACTCATTATAATTTTCGTTTAACTATTTTATTTATTGCGATTTTCACGTTTTCTTTTATCGCTTTTATATACGTATGTACATATATATTTATAATATTTTATCGTATATATATGATATAATGTTTAATAATATTTTGTATTTATATTATTACGATGTAAAAAAAAATATCTCGTCACTCTTTTGGTTTTTTTTTTTTTTAGTTATACTCTATGTTAGAGATAGATTAATTACGTAGGAGCTGGTATGTATAACTGCACGTCGAATACGCGTATTCCTGTTTAAAATAAAATATCCATTTATATATAGATATATTAGGTCTGTATAAAAGGTAATATATTTCAAAATGTTTTCACGATTCACGTACTTACATATTATATATTAGAAATAATCGATAACCGTACACGAATAATCGTATACATATATATTTTTACATTGTTGAGTATTCGCGAGTTCCAAATAATAACTTCATTGACGATAGTATTTAATATAATATGTAATAAATTATTCACATGTCCCGTACTCGTGATTTTATTAAAATTATTACTTTTATTATATTTATTATTGTCGTTTGAACGTGAAGAAAAAAAATGAAAAATTATATAAAACGAAAACTGTAAATAAACATGCTATACATAGGTATAAAAAATTCATATACACTTATATTATTATACATTACGCTGTAACTATATTTTCGTGTACATGTGTTAACCCAGAGTCTGTGATTTTTCTTTATTTTATTATTATATGTTTTAGTTTTTAAGAACACGGAATTTAGACACATTAAAGTACCGATATAGCGTTGTTTTATTTTATAATATTTTGTTTTCTTATTTTATTGTTCTTTCTTTAATTTTATTTTCATTTTTTTCTCAAAATCATGACCTTTTTCGATTATTATTATTTTTTGTTTTTTTTTCGTTTATATGTTGACAATGAGATACTAAGTTTAGATATATATATATATTCAATCTCTTTGAAACTTATAAAAGTGCAATATATTCATTGTTTGATTTTGATTGTAAAAAGAATAGCGAAAATGAAGTGAAATAGATTAGAAAAACGATTTTCTCACTGTGTATAGTAAAAAAAAAATATTAATTTATAATTATTATTATTATTAATCTTGTCATGTTGCTGTCACTCATGATACGCGTTTTCGTCTCGAACCAATTTATGGATCGAAAATGTTATAATATAAATTATTGATCATTGAAAAAAAAATTGTTCCAATAATATCTTATTGTACATATTATATACATTACAATTATTTAAACGCATATAGTTGTATATCTATATACATAGTTTATATACATATATATGTATACACAATTTTCATCGTATTTGCATACATATTAATATAAATATATATGTACGCGAGCATATTAAATATTATCAAAAATAGTGAAACGAAAACCGGGAAAACGATTTTTTTTAATTAATATATATATATATATATATATATAATTATACGCCTGTTTCGAATTTTTTTTTTATTGTAAATAGATATGTTATCGGATGTTACGGTGTGTTTTGAAAATTCTCTTTAAGAATCCAAACGATGATGATAATAATAAGAAACGAAAAATAAACGAAAAAAAATAATTCAACAAAAATTTCTGGTACTCGTCTTTATTTTCTATTCCCGATGCACTTCACTGATTGCGAATATTGGACAACGCGTAATGATGTCGTTATTATTATTATTATTATTAATATTGAACGGCTTTGTTCGTCAGGATTTCCGTGCAAATACAACGGCGTCGACGACGAGAATTTTATACACTTACATTTCAGGATAAATGTTCCCTTTGGTACGAGAAAACGGGCGCTGCCACCCCGCCGTTTTGTTCAACTCTCGCGTGTACGTTTAGTTGACTATACCACATTAACAGTCTTCGTTTTTATTTTTATTAGTAGTAAAAGTCATTAAATATACACGCACGCACACACACACCGGCACGAGACGCGTACACACTTTTAACTTCGTAAATGACTGCAAGAACGTGTGCGTACGCCGATTGTGTGTTTAAAATAATAACGTTTACCCGTTACGATTAACATTCAAACGTTAAACGAGCTATTATGCAAAAACGATTTAATACAGGTAATTGAAAAATCGTAATACTAGGGAAACAATCGTTATTTTTACATATATTCCTTCGGTATATAGAACAAATTCGTTGTTATAATTTTTTAACTCGACGTGTTTATTTAAAGTTGCAGTTATACCAACGTTTTTTAATTAAGTAAATTTAGTGATAATAAAGGCAACGGTCAAATAGTTGCTTCCTGGGTATAATTGCTTCTACTTTATAGCGTTAAATAACACAAATATAATATTATTAAAGACAATATATTGTAAAGCTGCGAAAATTCATTTTTAATAACAAAATGCTCTTATATAACTAAGTTACTATTTACAGAAATAGATATTTAATTTAAATTCAAAAAAATATATTTAATTTAAAGAAATATATTTAAACGCGTACATTTATATATTTCGACGAGTAAATTCGAAATTTGCGATTTCAAGTCCAAAAATGTTCCGCGTTTAAAGCGACGATATATGTCGGTACGTTTTAATCGGCTGCAGACGTGTCACGGATTACAAATCGTAGACGCACAAAGGCGCAGTCCGTGCACATGACCGTCCGTCCGTCCCTCCGTCCGTCGCCGTAACACAATAATAATATATGTGTAGACCTTGTGCCCGGCGACGGAATAATGTGTATTATGGTGCAATTTTTCCGTTTCGGAATATTATACCTACGACGGCCGCAAATAAATTATTCATTTGAGTCCCGTGGTCGGTGGTGGCGTCGGCGGCGGCGGCAGTGTGCGGTAGTACGTGTCGTATGTTCACGGCCACGTGTTATTCAAATTTTAAGACGGGACTAAAAATAAACGAGCCCGCGTATATTAAAATAAAAAAAAGCCCGTACGTGTGATTACGTAATATAATCTCCGTGCCCTGGCGATACGTACGAGTTTCCAAAGACCTATTACACTACGCTATAGTCAGTTCTCGTATTCTTGTCAAATAAAACGTTTTGTATTAATATATATATATATATATATACATATATACATTGTAAAAAATAAAAAATAGTCATTTGTCCGATTATAATTTGAATATAAAAGTTAGAAACCGGTTGAAAAATTATAGAATACACGCGATATTGATAAACGATAGTATCCGACAGTCACTCTGTTATAACGTCGGGGAGTAATTTTGCGTACGAGCTATCGTAACGAAATTACTCGTAAAATAATTCGATGGTAATTTTATTTCGACCTTACACGTACGATTTTCCAAACCGAGACCTTAACAATAGCTAGCTGACGAAATTCTCGCTTTATCGTTTAGAAAAATAATATTATAACGATACGTCTCCGTCAATTATCAGTATTTCTAATCAAACATGCAGACATCCTACGCTAATAGTGTACGTTTGCGACACTTTATGGTCTTTGAATTATTGATTTGTATTTTCTTTGTTTTTAATGACAAAACTGTCACATATTTACGAAGCGTTTTAATTTTGTCGATGGTCGATTAGTTGATATATATCGAAATAAGTTCCGACGCGACGTATTTGATAAGAATAATGAATATTACAATTGTAATGAAGTTAATTCTTAAATTCAAAAGTAACGCTAATCCAAAAAAAAAAATTAAATAACTCCATAGTAATTCAATTACGGTTTGCAGGATAATTAATAGTGTGGTGAAATTATTAAAAAAAAAATTAAACCTTCGCGCCATCGTTATCTTACAAGGGACGATATTGATTTTTGACATATTTTTTTTATTATGCGCATACGCGCGTGCTATTTTCGGTGCAAATCCTAACCACTTCCTTAATTGAAAGTCAAAAGTCAAATGTTTTGACTTCGTTAAGAAAATACGAACACGTACACATTAGTCGAATAACAAGTCTAAATATATTTTCGAAAAAGTATTCTTCACATAACGTAGGCCGGACTCGTGAAGAATACATTTTCCCGCGTATAATATATAAAACGCGCCACGTATGTATTTACGCGCGCACCGCACGCGATCGCAACACGCGCGGCGACAAACGTTCCCGGGTATTTAATTCGCGTGTTTGTTTTTTTAATAGAATTCGTAAATACGGTCTTTCAATATTGAAAAGTCCGTGTCGATCGGCGCGTAAAATAAATAACATGACGAGAGCACGTAAATCGTAACGGCACGTTCAATAATACATTCGTGCACGTGTTTATCGGTAAGCCGCCCGACATCTTCCGGTGTGTCGCGTTTTACGTAATCTGCTACATATTGCGCACTCCGTTGTATTTAAACGTTCCTTCCGGGGCGGACAATCCCTCGCGGCGTCTCTGTACGCCGCTGCCGTGGTTTTACCGACGTACGGGGTACAAATACGACTTTTGGCAATGGCGCGGAAAACTACGAACGTCCGTATACGACCCAGGAATTATTATTACCGATTCGAAACGTGTACTCGTACGAATAAACGATTGAATTTTAATTAATCGATAAGATACGGTGGGATCGTTAAAATATAAACGTGTTCGTTGTTCGGATAGGTATACGCGCGGTGGCGGTTCAAAATTGAATAAAACATCCCCTCCCGTCGGAAAATATTACGTCGAAAAATATACGTTTTCGTTCTATTTGTGTCGACGACGAATCGTTTTTATCGCTCAAAATGGGTTTTCGAACGTCGTATTCACGTAGATAATATTAGTAGTATTATAGTACATTGTACAATATACACTCGGATTGAATAGTATATGGGAAGGGCTATTCGCCAAATTTTCGTCGTAAAGACCGAACACTGGCGTATATATGTATATATATAATGTATATTATATAATTAATGTTATTAATAACGGTTGTCCGCGGCGCGAAAAAACGTTCGAAGAACGTTTCTCACCGTCCGACCGAAAATGAACTATCTACAACGTCGGCGACGGCGAGGGCTGAGTGGAAGGGCGAAAAGGAGTAGCGCGTACAATCGACAATTTTAAATTACGTCGGCGGCGCGTAAGCGACTTCGACAACTCGTCGCCGAGACGACACGGACGTTGTACTCAACGGGCGTACACGCGAAAGTTTGTATTACACCGAATTTCGAAAATATTTTGGATTTCCGCGATCGGTCGTACATATACAACGCCTTCATGTTGGCCGATAACGGTATGCGTAAATATATATTCGGCGAGTCGAATTTCTTACGTTTTATGGACGCTAATTAAACGTATCCGGAAAATTATATACGTTTTGAAATTTATTATTCGAAAATAGTAACTACGCGTGTAAACTGTTTTTTATCGTTGTTGGAGGTCCGTCGACGAATGTTGAAAACACGAACGAATTTGACGATAATTTATGGAACGTATTTCGCGGTCGACTGTAGTTGCCAGTTAATCGGTCGTTATCTGTAATTCGAGTACAAGAACGGACGTTTAAATTTAAATTGTTCCGTTTTTAATGGGTTCGCGGCAGACGACGGGAGGGAGTACAAGTAATGTCGATCAAGTCGCGGCGGTCGAGCGGCGACGGAAATCAATGCGGTTTTCCACGCGTCCGTTACATTGTTATAAATCCGAGGAAATTCGAAAAACTCTTTCGCGTTTAAAACCGTCTGCCACACCGGAGGGTTATTATAATAAATACATATATATATATATATAGTAGAGTTTAAAGTAATTCCGACGTTTTCGTTTTTATTCGCGCAAAACCTATTTTCGTGTTTTCTTTTCTCGCCCGCATCGTCCGCGACGAGACCTTTCGTCGGTACACGGGCCCCGCCATCACTCCCCTTTGTATATAAACGACCATTAATCATGCGAACCCTCCCAGCCACCGCTACAACCGCCGCGTCGTCGTTATCAATCGACTGTTCGATTTCAATAAGAAACCCGCTTTTTAACGAAAGAGCGAGCGAGCGAGTGCGCCCGGATATTGAGATCCTTTCGCGCGTTGTGTACAACTTTCGGTCTACGGTTCGGGGAAGGGGTTTTTATTTTTTTTATCTTTTACCAGTTTGTTTTTTTCTGTCGACACGAACGGGTGTACAAGTGCGGCATTCCTACTTCTCTTCGTCGTCGTCCTAGTATTCGTCCCGGTCGGTTTTATTATTTGCCTCGCGCTTATATAATGTGTATCGGCTTTCGCCCGTCGCGGCGTGAGTTTTGTTCGCGGCTGATTGAAAAACGGGCGAGCGCGCGCCCACGCCTTTTAACTTTTCCGGCGCGCTTATAATGGCTTTTAATTGGAAAACTTCGGCTGCGCGGGAGTCCGCGAGAATTCCGACGGAAACGCGGCACGGGGAAGAACAAAAAACGAAACCGAAAGAAGTCGAGAAAAATCTCGTCAACGAGGGATCGTGTAAAGTTCTTTTCGTCGGGCGTGTGCCCCGACGATTTTTTACCGCCGTCGCGACAACCGCCGGAAAACAATAAAAGAAACGGGCCCCTGAAATCGTTCTCAGATATCCGTGGCGAATCGAGCGGTTTTTATTTGGCAATCGTATAACTATACGCGTTACCGTTACGCGCTTGCGAAACGGATTCCTTCCCGCCCCCTTCCGCCGAAAACGTACTATGGTCGCGCACGACAGGAAACGACGTTTTTTATTTTTACACTTATCGAAAATCGGAACGCGTGTTTGAACGTACAGATTCGATACGTATCGGTACGTCGGTCTGTTCACGTATATTTATACACCATCGAGAGGTTGATTCGGTAAGAGTTCCGGAGTTTGCGCGTCCTGCGGTCATTCAATTACGTCAACGCTTCGCAAGACAAATCGACGGAATTCCTAACACAGCCGTCGCTTTTTTTTCGGTAAACGCGCGTTTTCGTATTGGACGGAGAACGCGCGTATACACATATATATTTATATAGCGTATACATAACGCCGACGGCGTATAGTCCGTGATTTTTTCATTTCGGCGTTTTCTCGTTCGACCGTTTTAAACACGACTGCCGGCCTCACCTTGAATACGAACGCACGCGCGCCCGCGTCTATAAGCCGAACGACCTTTTACCCATAGGTACGGCCGGATCGACCTCGGTCGCACGCCGACCGATTATCTAGGAGCGCGGTCCCCGGGCAGCCGTAGCACAAAAAAAAAAACAACGCGTCCGACGCGTATTATCCCCGCGCCACGAACCCGGTAGCCTGCGACGGCCATGTCGTTCACGATTTCCGAGAATCAGTTTCGTTCTATTTCGGTTTTTTCGTTCATTTTTTTTTCTTTAACCCTCTACGCCGACGTTTTCCACCCGATAGATTTTCAACGTCGCTCATTATAATAATTTAATATTATCGTCTCGTCGTATTATCACGATTACGCGCGTAAAGGATTTCCTCTTTCTCCCCGCGAACAGCCTGACTATATACGCCCGCGTGTATATACATATATATATATATATATAGAGAGAGAGAGAGAGAGATAGAGAGAGATACGTACGTAGGCTTGCCGGTAAAGATCCGTTATTAATTGATTTTTCCGAGGAGCCCGCGCCAAAGGAAACCGCTCATTTTCTACTTAATCACGCACGGACTGCGCCTGTCGCGCTATCGATCAAATCGTTTACCATGAACACGGAATGCATGGATATTAACGCGTTTCACGGCTGCTTAGTCGGACTTATTTTATTTTTCCCATTTTCTTTCTCTCTCTCTTACTCCCACTACTACAACACCAACACACACACACACACACACACACATTGGTCAACCCGCTTTGGTCGTTATTTTATATATATATATATATACACGTATTGTTATTGTTGAGGTGATGACCCCGTTGAGGCGGCGACCACGCGTCTATACGTACCTACCAGAGATAATGCGCTTTAAATACGTCACTTTTCTTTTCCCGACGCACAGTGACTTATGTGGACGACATACGTGTGTAACGTATGTTACGCTTGTCTCGTATTTCCGAACGTCAAATATTTTATAATACGTTCGTTTTATGTAATTATATTAATTATATGTTCGCGCGATGTACAGTCGACGATGGTAATCGATTCACGTAGGAAAATCGAGGTTTTCGTATTTTTAAGCGAATCGAACGCCGGTTATTATTGAAAACGATAGAATTTTAAAAAATATCTCGTATTTAAAGTTTACTTATTTAATTAGAAAATTTATTTTAAATAATTATTTTGCGTATTATATTTATCTGATTGAAATATTACGAACGAAAAACTGTATATTATATAAATACGTGTTGAAAAATACGTAAGTTTCGTAGCACTCTGATTTGTGTACAATGGTAAAAATAGATACATACGAAAGCGAATTCCGTACTGAGGCAAATTTTTACGAAACATGTTATACGGATCGATTTTGTGTCGATTGCACAAAGAATCATTTTGACTTTCAAATTGAAAACGAACTATATACTCGCGTACTAATATATATATATTTTAATAAATATCCGCTTCGTGTCGACACTAGGTTATTATGCGATGTACTTATAATTCCTTATGTTCTAGTTTAATGTTCGCCACGTATTTCTTTTTTCGTTTTTTGACAGTTATAGTTCCGATACGCTATTTTTGATATGTTGTAATCGTTCTAGGTACATTTTATTTTTATTTCATTAAACGAACAAATATGTGACGCAATAGTAGTATAATTCTGATGTATTGAACCGTATGATGTCGTGGTATAGATATGTAGGAAATTTGAGAACAGCTGCCACAATAATGACGAATGATTACGTAATATATATTTTCGAATAGGACGAATATTATTCGTATATAATCGTAACGATTCGGTTCGGTTTAATTTATAAAATGCACTTCTTCTTCCGCGGCATGTTTACTTCTACGAAATTTTCCGTCGCTACGACATCTCGCCATTCAATTCTGTCCCGTACAACTTTTTTACAACGCTCTGAAATGTTCACCAACTCCAAATCTGTCTATCTCTCTTAGGGGACTCTTACGTGATATTTCCTCTCCCATTTCCCATTCCAACAACCAGCGGCTTTCGTTCTATTACTTTTTGTCAAACTTGCGTTTTGCCTCTGATAACGTTAACAGTAACCGACGTAGCTTATTGATATTATAATTCCACCTTCGTGAGAAACGCATAAAATATATCGAATTTCTAAAGGTTTTTTTAACGTATATACAAAATCGTATATACGGGTGAGTGGCTCAATGGAGCGTGGCTTACAATAACACTACGATTCGATTGACACCGCCAAATACTACAAGTCGGTGTAAAAATATCGACGTGGTATATTTATAATATAATGAAAAGCAACGATTAAAGAACAACAACGACGAAGAATATACATACGCACATTCCAAATATATATATATACATCACCAAGTATTGTGATTGTGTCTAATGCGAGGGGCGTTGACGGATTTGTCGGTCTTTGCATCTATTCGAAACGTTACGAACACCGAACGAGGGTCAATTTTAAGAATGAGTGTTCCTTAACTCCAAGCCACTGTATACCGTATATAGTGTACTAATGCGGTAGTAAAGACCCCTTTTAAATACCCGTTACAGATCCCGAAGAGGGGATTTGGCATTTCGTTACTTCACATACAAGGGTGAAATCGAGTAAACTTATACGATAAGTATAAATGGTTCGCGCGATTAATAACCTTAATCATCAGCCCTCTGTCACCATCCATAAAAATGAAAATTAAATTTGAGATATAAACGTTAACGTCCATTAAATCGATCCTTCATACACGTATGCTATTATTCATCGAGCGTTAATTCATACGTAAACGAAACGGTTTGATGTGCGCGTATATTTGTAACACGATATCGCGTTATTTTCGTATAAGCGTATTATTGAAAATTTAAACGGAAGTATATGCATCGTTTCGTTGGTTGGTGTTATATTCGGTATTGTGTACGGTTATTTCTACGCGCAATTATTTTTTAATTAAAAAATGATGGTTAATCTTTCGTTGATGTGCAGTAATCGAATACGTGTTAAAACAACCGTTATTTTAAGTACAATTAGCCTTTAATTATTATTGGTTATCATATCGTATAAACATTTCGTATAAAACTTATTATTACTTATATATATATATATTCAATATGTGTATGTGTGTGTTCGATATAATATTTCGTCATAGGAGTCGTATTTTGCGTAGTTCAGTTGAAACGGTAATATCCGTATCTTCTTTACAATTTAACTCTTGGGTATTAGGTAATGGTTACTGGTTATGGCTACGTTAATTAGAAGGAACGTTCAACTACCAAACTAAACGTTTCTTTTTAATTCCGACAATCCAGAAATGTTTAACGAATTTTTATACGCATATACCTTAAGAGTTTCTAAATAAATTCTTAGGTTGTATTTCAAAATAAAATTGCGATATATATATAATTATGAGAGACGGAGATGATAAAAACAATTACGAACGAACATAGAATAGAAATTATATATTCTTATTTTTAATATCACCTTATAAATATAACATCGTGTTTTGTTTTTTTACGATTTTCGTTATTAAATAAAATATTAGGCATGATGGTTTGTTTCCTGTTTGAGAGTCGATCAATCGGATTTCCAATCTATATAAACGTCGTACAGCCATGAGTATAAAATATTATATATATACAATGTGCACGCGTGCAACGAGTGAGGATGATATACGAAATAAAGAGAGGCGAAGTATTAAAAAAAAAATCTACGAAATAGAATAACGGAAAACGTTCACGGTCTGGCTGGTTAGGTATGTTGTATCATATTGACACACGAGGGAGGCTCTCAATATCTATTATATAGCACTTTCAAATTTTGTAATAAGGTACTTCCGGCGATAATTTTTATTGTTGCGTTTATTAGTTTTATAGCGTATTATATATATATATATATATTAATCGAGTTGATTTCGAATTTTTTTTTCCGATTTTATTCGTCTGCACAATAGACCTACGATATACACTTACTTTTACCTTTTACGTCCATATATATATAAGAATTATTATTTCTACGATATAATAATATTGTTACAAACAGTGGTGGTGATAAGGGGCGAGGTAGGGGACAAATGGACCGCGACCGTCGAGACGTCTCTTATTATCCCGTGCATTATAATACGCGTAAAAAATGATTGGGCGGCCGGCGAAGAACGCGTGTCGCCGTCGGTCGCTAGTCGGGTGCCCCGCGGAGGAGAAAAACGTGAACAGACCCCACAGGGAGCTGACGCAGACGACACGCGCGTCACCGGCCATTTTTCCGGGTTAGGGACACCGTTTTATCCACCGTAATTCCGATTCCATAATCGTCTCTATCATCCAAAAAATGCCGACTTATCTCGCTGGATATAATTTTTATACTTGTTTTCCCATCACAATCCGTTCACATATTACGCGACGTGTACATATAATAAACGAACTCTAATAGTTTAGAATGATATGGGCGGATAGAAAGAAACGCTATAAAAAAATATTATCGTTAATTTTTTCCCTATAACAAATGTATTTATGATAATATTATCGCCAAGAGGAATTAAAAAAAAACAACACCTTAGAAACAAGCCATTAGGCTTGTATGTATGGTTATCGTAGATTGGTAAACATTTTTTTCCAAAACAACGTGGATAATGTATGTGAGTGGACGCGCGTATAAGAATCAAAATGACAATCGCGTTTACTAAATTGTATTGTTTTAGTGTGTACGAACAAAGAACGTGTTCGTTAAATTGTTTAACTCGTTTAATTGTCTTATTCCGATTTATGTTCGTGTTGTTTTGGGACGTTTAAACGTCATATATCAACGTTCTCCCCATTTGTTATTGTTAAACTAGATTTTCAATATTTTTCTCTTTTCCGATGGAATACTATGCAATATACGCGTACGCTGTCACAGCAAACTCACGAACTTCCGACGAGTACGTAAAAGGGAGGATATTTATCCGTTAAATAATATAACGAGTGATCCTCGTCGAGTGACTAATTTATGCTCGCGTATGTCCAAACTACTTGATTTTTTTCCATACGATGCTGAAGGAAGAATTCTAATAATTCATTTCCGCGTGTATTATTCAAAAAAAAAATCTCGTAGAATCGGATGTTGAATATGCGTACTGACGGGTTTATTAGTTCGCCACCGATTAGTCATATTTAGAAAAAAAACATCTTGCACACGATACGTAAAAAATAAACGCAATACAAAGTGAATAAATAGTAAAAAACACACTTAACAGTTGCGACGTTTAGAAAATTTACGACACATTACGCGGTAAAATTCACGCCGTATTTACGTTTTACTTGACTACTAGAATACGCCGACGATTAGGATAAGTTTTTTTTTTTTTTTTATTTTTATACGCTATACACAATCTGTATCTGGTTCGACACAATAAGCATATTTGATGAGGGATATTATAGCATGACATGGAAA
>JAIPRN010002897.1:0-25727 GCA_025469175.1 Geopemphigus sp. TES_GeoC_2020 | reverse complement strand
CTTTCGATGGCTAATATTCGTAATATTAAAAACATAATTGTTTTGGGCGTGTCTTAGCGACGATGAATTTCGAATGTTCGATCGTTTTCTTCTTTTTTAACCAGTATACGAAATAAAACCAGCTTAATTAAATAATGTGAAACGACGCCTTTTTAGACTCGAATTATTACCTTAAAACGGATATGTTTACGTATTTTGGATCTAAAACCACGGATCCACTCTTTGTTTTCACACATTTGTGTACTTATTATGCACTAAATTAAACGTATTACATCAATGATGAGCGATTCAATCATTTGTGTTTACGCGTAAAAACAATGTAGTTTTTAATGTAGAAACGTTTTAATTAAATTTTAATGTAACTAAACGTTAACTCAAAATTAAATATAAAATTGCGACAGTAAATAAATAACAACTAAAATAAAGTACAAAATATTAAATATATAATGTTTTTTAATTTAATAGTTTCGCATATTTGTGACATTTTAAAGATATTTCTTTAAAACAGAACTTTGCAACAATTCTAGAAACATTAATTCATTATTTATACATAATATATAAAATAACATTAACTTATATTTATTCACAGTTTACAAAAATGAAAGTTTATAATTGGTACTTAAACAAACCTATGAAGGAATAATTCAGTATGGTGATTAATACGTCTAAAATTATTATAGTGCAAGAATAAATCTTCAGAATCGTTTTTAAAATAAATATGCATAATGCGTCTAGGTAACTAAGTACCTAAAAGTATTTAATTTCTTTCATAATACGAAGTCTAATTTGTTAATAATAATGCCGTTAAAATCATAATTTAGTTATCATTGTCTTAACACGTTCTTGACGTTCAAAATGTTCGGTATCAATTTCAGTCTTACGCATACATTCTAAAGATGATGACGTTATCATTGGTTGATGCTTACAAATAGGTGGCCATCCAGGAGAAGAATTTAGTTCTGCCTCCACGGAATGATAAATATGTTCGTTATTGGATTCATAAGAGCCAAACTTAAACTGTTTTATTAACAAAAAATCGACAATAAAATACTCTATACCCAAACATAAAATACAATCGACCACGGCTAAAGTTACCACGATCATCGGAAATTCTATCATCGGAGGAAATTCCAATTGCAGCAATTCTTTTAGCCATTCCGCAGGGAATAGGGTTATATATAGACAAATGGCCATCATAATCAATAAACTGGAAAAAAACACTTTGTTTTTGTAAACTGGTTCTCGATATGGTTTGCCGTATGAGAATATAAAAGCTAATATAATATATTGAAATTGTGAAACCGAAAAAACTGCGTAATTTTCGAGGCATTTGTACTCTCTAGGGAGTGTGTACTTGAACGGTTTAAACCAAGCGAATTTCTGTATTAAATAAAACGATGAAATTTGTGTGGACACCATCACGAATAGGTTTGCAACCATAGAAAATAAAGGAACAAACGATAATAATCGTGTTAATGGAGGCTTTCTAAACAGTGATCCTTGGAAAGCTTCATTCCTACCAAAAAAGAACATAAAGTTGACTACTAAACCGACGTCAATAAACAGATACTCGAAATCTGTTAAATTACTATCTATGTGGTACAAAATAAACGTCGAAGTAAACTCCAACAAACTATAGAGAACCATAAACTTAAAAATTCCAAATGACGTGACGAGAGCTGCTCGTCCTTCGCGAATAATACGAGGCATACAGGAAATATTCGCTATGTGTGATGTAAATGGCGACGCTACGGACGATTCTGCCTCTGATAACGAAACACCGACGTGCGCCGCCCGTAATGCCCCGCAATCGTTGGCACCGTCACCACACATCGCTGAAATTCACATTACAAATATGTCGTTCGATCATAAACATAAGTACGATTAATATCGGTATAAAAGTAAACATGGCAAATTTCTTGTATCTCACCGACGTGGTAACCAATATGTTGCAGTTCTTGTATTAATTGTTGTTTTTGTTCAGACGTCATTCTAGCGAATATAGCACCCTTTACAAGTATCCTAGGAAGGAGAACTGGAAATTTATCTCTTATGATAGCCCAAGTTCGACCAGTCATCGCAAAACTGTAGTCTCCATTGACTCGGGCTTCTAATTCAAAATCATTTTTATTCCAATCATAGCTTTCCCGTATAGTCGCCGCCCTCTGCACAAATATGGACCGTACTATAGTACTATAGTCTACGTTTAAATATTAAACAATTCCAATGAATACATACCATCGGCGACGTAATTCCACTAGCCGTATAGTATATTTTTGGATTACATTCTTGACTTTCATCGGCCGTCACATCCACTATTGTTTTTGACGGTAAAACTATTCCACTTTCTTTAGCTACACTTACAGCCGTTAAAATATTATCCCCTGCAATTGTTATTATTATTATTATTATTATTATTACCATTTAAAATAATATATTTAAACGTTTTTTTTTTAAATTTTAATTTTGTCATAAATCTACCCGTGACCATAACGATTTTCATATTCGCTCCTTGAAGTTCTTTAATGACGGGAGAAGTCTGATCTTTTAGACGATTTTCTAATATGACCAAACCGGCAAAAGTTAAATCGCACTCGATCTCTTCACGTCTTATTTTTGAAATTTGAACAAAATTATAATCTTGAAGTACCTTGTAAGCAATAGCTATTACTCTATATCCTTCTTCTGTATAATCTCTCAATACTGTATTAGTCATGTTTGGCACTATTAAAATTAATTATTTTAAAATCAATATATTTTCATACAAAAATAACGATCGATCTTTGTTGTCGCACCAGTGCTCGGGATACACAACGATTGAATCATTTCTGGTGACCCTTTTGTGTAAACAATAAACCGCGGATCGCCAATTGTTTTTGTAATCATACTCATTCTCTGTAGCGACGACGAGAAATGAAATTGGTGTATAAGGCCGATTTCTATTTGTTTTTCATCGTTTTTAGTAGTACGATTTCGTACAATGGAAGGTATTAGGACATCAAACTTCGAAGCGTCAAAAACTTCTAATTCTTCAAGACGCCAAGCCGTAGAGTCGAACATCTAAATAATTATACGGTCATTCAATCGAATACCTACAATTTAAATAAAACAATATTTGTCTACCTACTTTTATGTCAAGCGGATCTCCAGAAACGATCGAATTCAATAGAGTTAATGAATGACAAGTCACCATACCCAATTTCAACGAATGGTCATTTGATAACGTTGTTACATCTCTAATAGGAGATCCTAATTCTTGGCCATTTTCGACTGGTACTACCCCCCACATATCTAAGCCGTCCTCTGTCAAAGTCCCTGTCTATATAGAAATATATATTTCATACAAAAAAAGTTCGTCTATGTTTTCATTACGACGAACTCTTACTTTATCAAAACATATACAATCTATTGACCCACAAACATTTATAACCCTTGTGTTTATACACGAGAGTTGATGATTTTGAAGCCTTCGCAACGCGTACAGTCTTCCAACTGTCATTGCGGCTGGAAGAGCTGGCGGAATTAATATTGTGAATAGGTCCAAAGACTTAACCAGAATGTCAATTAGAGACAATCCTCTAGATGCCTGTATATTACAACGATATTGTATAAAAGCTTTGAATACAGTACGTCTGGCTTACTTTTGCTACTGCAGTATAAATTGAACCGAAAACTGCCACGGTAGCCAAAATCCATATAAAACGATACGTATCCTTATCGAATCTAAAATCAGCCGGGGGAGGATATAAAATTGACCGCACCAATGATCCTTTAGCGGTAAGAAAACCCGTTCTTAATACTACACCGTGTACATTCTTATCAAAAAAATATCTCGCCTGAAGAATTTTCGTTCCGGAAAATAAAGTGTGATTAGCATCTTCACGTTCGTTATACATAAGATTTATGTTTGGTAATGCGGTTTTTAACACTGGCACACTTTCGCCTGAAACGAACAAACAATCGATCATTCGCTTCCTATATGAGGCAAACGCTGAAATTATCGATCGATTTTTTAATGATTTATTTATACCTGTCAGCATGCTTTCATTAACAACACAAGTGCCACAAAGTAAAGCCATATCACAAGGTACTTCGAATCCAAATCTAGGTATAACAATTATATCACCCGGTACTAAATCTGTAGTGGGAACATCTTCGTAAATTGCTTCGCAATTAGGCCCACCCATATCGCGGCATACGGTCACTTTGTCTAGTGAATTCACAGTCTCTAATAAAGTCCTTTGATTCTAAAATAAATAACGTAGTTTGTAACTTTTTCAGCTTTATCGGTGACACTTCTATAAAAATATACACATTCACTTATAAATAATTGTAAATATCAATTATCGTTTGAAATAATTTTTATTAACATTATCATACTTTATTTTGTAACTATTTACAAGTATTAAAATAATAATAGTAAAACGTCTAATTAAATATGTACAATTATGCATATAATTGTAATATCCCTATAAGGTTTCTATCTTTCAGGTATAATATGTGCCTTAGTTCTACACAGATGTAATAAGATGTATAAATACAACGAAACTTTTCTAAAATTGGAACTCGTTAAAATAAATCGATTTTCTTTGTTCGTTTAAAAAATGTACACATCAGCATACCGAGTTCGTTTCACACATGTATCAATATATTATCATAGTAATAGTCTACGAAAATTAATTACCGAGCGAGTTTGGATAACTGACGATGTTATTCCAAAAACTGACATGATAACTATTGCTCCCAAATAATACACGTAACCTTCTGCGAACCATACTCCAAGAGAAAAAACTTGAAAAATGTATAAAGGATTAAGAACTTCTAGCCATATTAGAGTAAACACATTTTGCGTTGGTACGTTGATTTTGTTTTCTCCGTAAATAAATTTCCTGTAATTACGTAAATTATTAACATTGTAACAACGGTATGACAAATTTATGATAAATTAAACGTCTGATAGATACCTAATAAATTGTTCTTGTACAGAATAACCTTTAAATGTATGTAGTTGTGCAGTTGTTAGACCACGATCCAAACCAACAAGTTTTTGGAATTTGCCTTGAACGTCACACCAAACGTAGCAGATTTTTTTTATTTGTATTACTTTAATTTGACTTACATCTGATAAAATAAAAATCGCTATTAACATACATTTAGATTTATTTAAAAGTGCGTATATAAATGGAACACGCCTTGATATGATCCATCATTTAGGTGTATCCTTAAAGATTTTATTTTTAACGACTCACAGATTTCTTGAATTTTAACAGAGTCTAAGTTACTGATTTTATTGAATTTTAATAATTCATCATAGCTAAAAAATATGGAATACATTTACGGATTATTTTAATATTAATATGAACAATTATTTACGTTACTAATACCAAAATTATGTTCGAGTTGAAAAATCTCACCTGATGTTTTTGATTGAAATATGTTTTATTGGTCTTACAAAATATGACTTATACATCCCTTCATAACTATCCTATAAAATAACTTAAAATTGAATACGTCTCACTACATTTTTGTTGATAGCTGATATAAACTTACGATGATTAGAACTCTTTCTGCTTCATTGAGTGGACATCTTTTGAACATTGCGTACAAACTCCAATGAGGCCACCAATGAAATAATAAACGTACGAATCCCAAAGTTAAAAATATAATAACCCATGTAATTACTGTCATTAATTCATTACGCTTGTATCCACGAATCTCCTAAAGTTCATAAAACATCGAGTTTAATAAATTTAAGGGATTAAAATGAAAAAATATAAAACATATTTTAGGGTTTTATTGTAATCAAAAATTAATTATTGTGTAAAAATAATAGAAAATTAAACTAAACCTATAAACCATATAGTAAAGTATTTTTGAATGCGTATGTTTTTAAATTTAAAATAATTATTACTAAGTAAATAATTTCTTTAGAAAACTGACCATTTCATCATCTTCGTCGGCGTTAAGTAAAGCATGATCTCCAATTATTGGTTCTTTTTTCGAATTATTATTGAAACCGTTGTGTTTAAAAACTGCCCCTGTATCTCCTATATAATGAAAATATATCGTTAAAACTCTTAATTTTCGTATTTTTGATTATAATTCACCGGTAGGGCAGTTTTTATTTGATGCCATAGTCAGGAAATTTTAAAATTCCTAACGATCGTAATAGTCTGCGATTGTTAACCGTCGAACGTACAGGCATTCACGAGCCGTTCAGAAACCGCCTAAATTTGGCCTACTTGTCAGACCGCTATAATTTAAAAACGCACTGTCAATATTTTTGTTATTAACATAAATATTATACAATTTAAATTATAACGAAAAAAACATTAATTTCGTCGTACACACAATTCGAGTTTAATTTTGTTTTTTAATTCACACATTTTAACATTTAAGAAACGATATTCACAATAATAATTATAATATATTTTACTAAATTACAATTTGTATACCGAAAACAAAAAACATTCTTTGAAATATGTTGAGTTTTTATAATTGTATAAATAATAAACGTAATTTAACCGCCCAAGGAAAGAGCTTAACTAATTATTCTTAGACTCGTAAAAATGTTAAATAATATAACTCTGATTTTTCTTCCGAAATGTTCTTATTATTTCTAGATAGTTTATAAATTCGTTATTTTTTTTTTACTATGCGTTTACTTATTGCGTTTGTGATATTACTTAATAAGATATCGTTAGAATAATAAGAACTCAATGTACATAGATACAATAATCATTAAATGCATACAATAATATCTGAAACGTAAAAATAACACGTTATGAATGTTTGTCGACTGAATAATAAATAAATAAATTTATCAATTTTTTACAAAAATAGATTTACTAAAGTAATATTATAGCTGTTTTAAGTTTATTTTACGTAATTTTTCCCGTGACTTCACGAAATCAACACACGGTTCAAAAACTGTCGAGTATCTACCACAAAATATTTAAAATATTTTTTTTATTATATAGTTGTAAAAAATAAAACATAATCTCTTTATGCAAGTGTGTATACGAGAACGCTTTAATTAAACAAATTAAATGTAAATTGATGGTCAATAAATCAAAAGTTAATTTGAACTCATTTCACGATTCAATGAACGCATATTCATATTACAAAATATTCTTTAAGAAATAAAAAATTGTTTTAAAAAATATTCGTTCACGAAAACAATTTGTTAAAATGTTTATACTAATTAAGCAATAGTGTTTTAGTTTTTGTGTTAATAGCGTGTAGTTAATAAGCGAAAAAACATATTAATTTAATTATGTATCTATTTATTTGTAGATATTAAGAATAAGAGTATTTACGTATACTCTACATTGAGAACATTATCCTATTTATTTATATTCACTTGTCACTTTATTTAGTTTATTATGTATCAAATGTTCGAAAACGATTAAAAAAAATAATGAATAGTTACGAAGGAAAAAAATTTTTTTTGAAAAAATTTTAAATAATCAATATATTAAGAACATTACGATTATAAGCCAAAAAAAAAACCCAAATGTTTACTTACGTTTGAATTAGGAATTGGAAATGCCCTATTTTTGTGTTTAGATACTCCACTATATTAACACTAGGCGGATACTGAACATAACGTTCTGAGGGTCAGTAGGTTTGATATCTTGGTTTGTGGTTCAGTTCAATAAAATTTGCATGTTATTGTACATGTACGTACTAGGCTTATGCGTAGATGCTCAATGAGTAGTAATTAAAGCTATTAACAGCCTTCAGTGGTTGTTTTCTCATTAAGTCAAGTCAAGGGCAAACTTGAAAAATTAATTTTTACTTATTTTTACCTATCTTAGGATACGCTGGTATTATTTTTCAATTTTTGTTTTTGAATTTCGTAAAATACCTTCGATTGGCTTTTTTGCGCTAAACGGAAAAATTATTTTCAATAAAATCGACTAAAACACGCGAATAACACGTATAAGCTATAACACAACAATGTCGCTCGCGTTACATAATTATCGAAATCGTGTCGTCTACGAGGATTAGTTTTTAATTAAAACAAATACCAAAGAATAAATACAACTAAATGTAGATAAACACGCGTTGTTATCATCTAAATTGTAATGTGTGTGTGTATTACGTTGTATAAGTATGACATTTAGGTTAAGACGTTAAGGGACTTTCGATTGAATTTATCGGCCCTACGACGATGTATTGATGTTTACGATAATTTTATTATTTACTTTAACGCGCACTATTTTCGGACTGTGCCAAATACTCGACGAATCTCGTGTAGCGTAGTGATTGACCGATGGCCATTTAAACACGGACGACGGAGGTGACGTGCGCTTCGATTTCCCTAATTGTTTCCGAATACGTAGGAAAAATAACTGACGTACATGATCACGCGCGAATATTTTTTAGGAACACCGTGTTCGGTCGCGACGAGTTTTTCGCGCGTGACAACTAATCGTTACGCTCCAAAGTCCGAAACGAATGCAAAACTCGCCGGTATTGAACGTACGAAACGGGAAGAATACCCAATACGCCGGATAATGGTCGCAAATACATCCGGTTCTTTTTATAACGCGCGTTATATTCGATTATATAAATACTAAACGTAAATTTAACGTTTTTTTTTTTTTTTTTTAAGAGAACTCGATATCTCCAGCGTAATATACCGCTCGTAAAACGATTTATTCGTACGATATTCGTAAATTATGTAGCGTAAAACCATTAACAACGTTTCGGTCAGGAAAAGACGTATCGCTCTATTTTTACACGATCGCCGTGTATACGTGGACTTTCTAATACGGAAAACCGCGTTAAGAATATGTTTAGATACACTAATCGGAGGAGCGTTTATTACGTATAATATTTTCAAATTAGAATCGGTTACACGTTTCTATTCGTGCGGCGACAAGCGCGACAATAACAATTACTAATTTAGTTATATTTTAAACTAAAATAACGTAATTACGGTTGTGGATGGTTTTTTATTCGTGTCCAAACAACAGTCGCGTCCCATAGTGCACCGATGGAAATTGATTCGCCTTATTATTACAAATTGGTGTGTGTAAATTAGAAAACACTACCGAACCACGTTTCACGTTTAAGAGTAAATGTAAAGACATTACGCGTCCTCCGTATTTTTATCGTTCGCGTTTGAGTTAGCAAATTAATTGTTAGTAACAACTAATTAATACAAATTTCCTTCGTGTGTAGTTTTTCATCGCGTCGTGAGTTTACATGTGTGTATTACTCATAGCATTTAAACAGGCAGTTATTAATTATCGTCAATTAACCGTGGCATGACCCTTGTATATAACGAAAAAAAAAAAAGAAAATTCTGCATCTAAACTAAAATTAAACAATTAGTGAAATATTTCGACAACGTTTTTAATCCGGGAGGTCTCATGGTTGTCAATAGTAACAGGCGAATAGAACGTAACAAACATTTTTCGTTCGTGTTACTATTGTTTCATCCGATTTTTACCGGAACAGGTTTTTTTAAGTAAGTGAACGCGTCGTGTTTTTTTTTTTTGTTTAAAAAATGAACAACACCCGACGACATATTTTGTAGACTTCGTCATAATTGTTTTACGATATTTTTACACACACACACACACACACACACGATATTCGTATATACGACGACCGTTTACACGGATGTTGTAGACCTTTGACATACACGCAGTTGTGTGTATGTGAAAACGGAAATTTCGTTAATGCGGGTTTAATACCCCTTAGTTTAATACTAAAGCGAAACGTACTGAAATTAATTGACGAAATTCAAAATTACGTACCTAGGACTAGGAGTACATTTAGTCGTCGTCTCGCCGGGTCCATATCGCAACGCGTTTTACTTTAACCGCGAATAAAAACGATTAATTAACACGAAACAAAAATGTATAAATATATATGCGTGTGTGTGTGTGCGCGTACGCGCGTATATTCTATACAATCGTAATAGTATCGTTAACGGTAGACCGAATAACAATATTAAATATTTCGGACATTTCGCGTGTTTGCCGTTCAATGTCGTTTGAACACTTAACGTTATTTTAGTACCGAGTTTCTAATATAAGTGGCAAAGAAAAAAAAAAAACCAGTTATCCCCTACTACTCGAAAATCGTACCGAGAGCTAAGTAGTACATGCACGTTCATAAATCATATACAGAAACACAGAATAGATAACACTAAATCTACTTTTCGCTCGCCGTGTATTGCGTTAGCCAAATATTTTGCGCGTTGATAATATTGTATAATACGTTATTAACGTTTTTTACTAATTATCGATTTCAATGGATTTCTAACGAACAACCACCACTTACCACATAAGTCTATTTCGAGTGCATAATTACGCCTCGAACGTGTGTAAATATTTATATGCTCACGTTTGTTTGTTTATTTGTTTGATATTCTTATGGCTTTTAGTGGAATCCATTCTGAATTGCCGCGACACTACACCAGCCAATGTGATAATAAGCTGCGTCATTTATATGCTTGCTGTTTTTATTGTATCGCTGATGATCAAACTATTATTAAGGACGTACAAAGAAAGGCTGACATTCGTTAGCCACATAGACGACGTTCAATACCATCTTATGTTTTTCTTTATGGAAATTGTTGAAATTACCGAACAATATTGTTACACGATGATTATAGGAATAAGTACGAGAAATAATTGTACATTAGTCGTAAATAATTACCGGACCGCGCGACTTGTGTCTCTATATATATATATAGGTATAGGTCGAATATATCACGTTACACTTTGGACGTCTAATTCTACGGCCAAAAGTTAAGTACGCCAATAGTTATTAGAGAATCATTATTATAAAGGGTGAGTTGGAGGGAAGCGGCGCGTTTGTACGAATTAATATTGGGGTGAAGCCAATGTTCCGACGGGATATCTTGTCGTTCCGAATGTTCGTTTTAAACGTAATAGGGAGAAACAACAAGGTCCATCTTTATTTTCAAATTAGGAATTGTTTTTAAACCAAACGCTAATATGACACGATATAACGGTAAATTTGGCCGGAAAATCGAAGAAAACCACGAATAATCTTGAATAGTCTAATAATAAATTACGCAGACTTTGATAGCGGAAGACTAGAAATAAAATTAAGTTTCCGAACGGAAATAATTTTCGATAATAACGGGTGTATCGTTTAATTAACGAATAAGGAATGTACGAAGTATTTTCGTTTTTAAAAGAAAACGTAAAAAAACGAACGAAACTCTTCCAAAATGTTCGATAAATTCCGAAGTTGATGGGCGGAAGACGAGTTCGACGTCATAAAAGATCAAGAAGAACCATAAATAAAAGTCTCGATTTTTAATTTTCTAAATATATATATATATATATATATTCTCTAAATTTAGAGTGGTGACGTTTTACTTTTTGATACAAAAAAATTCTTGAAATATACGCTATATCTTAACGTCTATAGATGAAATGTATAATTACCGGAAAACGTGTTGATAGACGATATTTACGTTAACGATAAATCCTAAAATTAATAATTACCGTACAATATTACCGAAAGAGATAAAATCCCGTAAAAACATAAATATGTGACGCTTGTTTATCCAATTGATAAGTACATGTCTACGTTTCGATTTATCGATATTGAACATTCAATATTCTTAAAAACATCTAGCGTTTATCGAAACATTAGGATCACTCGGTGAACCGACTTTGTTCGACGCTTTGTTCGCAGAAAATAGAAAAACGAATAGCTCCGTTGGTTTTGGGCAAATTTGAAGGCATACGTCCTGCATAGTACCCCATATAATATACTATTGCTTACTTGATTTTCGTACAATTTTCCAGTACCGACGTTAGATCTGTCGGGAATTGTAGCCACGGTGATGGTGTTAAAGACGATTTGTAATTATTTGACGAAACTGACGACGAATTCGTGTCCGTATTACGTGTTTCGTGCGAATTTGGTGTTCGTAGTCTATCACTCCAGTCTGTCGGCGTTGACGGTGGTAAATAAACTGCACGACGTAATCCTCGAATATCGTAGGTACGTACAATTGTTGAGATCGTCGCTGCGTGCAATATTAGAATACGTATACCGTTTATTGGTGTTACAGACGCGGGCAAACACAATTAGGTCGAGGTAATAATAACGGCGGGCAACCTATGATGTTGCGACGAATTCTCGAACGAGACTTACATCGGGGCGTGATCGTCTTGCGAAGTATAATGGTATTAATCGTGTCCGGCTACATCAGCAACAGGTGATGCTTCCACTAAAATATATTATTATTACGTTAGTCGCGTATACGACTGCGTTACGAATTCACACACACACACACACACACATATATAACGAGTACGCGCTCGTGTTATCGGATTAATCGATTTTGGTTTTCACGCGGAAATCAACGGCAGATTAGCGTGTACAAACGAATTTGTTACGCCGAATTGACCGTTTCGCCGTTATTAGGTGCACGTTGGCTCTGTGGTCCACAAACGTTATGAACACGAAGACGACGTTTATGAACACCCGGTGCCTGTCCAGACATTTTAAAGTTAATACACGTGACAAATCCGGGCGACGGTTCTGGACGCGGGTCGCGTTCACGTACAATATAAAACACAATATCCCGTCGGTTTCAGCGTACCGACACGTTGAGCGCTGCGACCGGCGAGGCCGTGATCACGTTCATGTACTTGGCCTTACAGGTGGGGTTGCGGAAAATGTGCCAATGCTTTCGGATGTCCAAAAATCTATTGACTTCGTCCGTGTTGATGTACATAAACTTGACCGGTACACCCCGTATAATTATATATATATTTAATTATAAATGTATGGCGTCGTTCACGCCACAGCGCGTCCGTGTACGAGTAATTAACGAAGTCATTCGACTTATGTGATTCCCGAGACGGGGGGTTTATACATATATATATATATGTTTTTTACCCAGCGTTTCGGCATACCGGCGTCCTGATGAATCCTACCTACGCAACGGCTAAATTGTACGGTTGTCCCGGACGAATTAATAGGGACCATTTCGTCGTTTTTTGGATCGGCCCGATCGTCGGCGCCCTCCTGTTTAAAGACGTCGCCGAAGTAATCGAAATTCTGTGTACGCGATGGGCGTGTGGTCTGCGGCGGCGCGTACATAGCTGAGAATACTTGTAACGAGTACTGACACGAGTGACGACACCCATCGTAATTATCGATCACGCTCGTGTGTGTCGCTAAGACGCGGAACGACACGTGTTTGTTTCGCGCATATTAATACGATTTTAGCGAAAGCCGGTTTTATCAATACCGTACCGTTTTTATGTTGTCTATTTAGATACGTAAACGTAATTTATTACAAATGAACGAAAATCCGAGCAAATTGACCACCGCCGAAGTGAAACGGTTTTCGGATATTTTTGAAAAAACGTTACTAGAGCTGTTTATATTGGATTCGTTGTACGGCAACAATGACGTCAGAGAGTACGTTGAAAACGTTTTCCAGGCTTCCATCGAAGACTTACGGGATTCAGGGACGTTAACAACTCTGGCCGCCACATTCGCGGATGACAATGAACAATGGACGACACACGAAAAATACGAACAAACGGACAAACAAGAGTTACGGCGGAGTTGCCCTAATGACGAGCAGCACGTCAAGCAAGAGTACGTATCGCTGGAAAAAGAATTGCAAAAATTAAAACGGAAAGAAGAGGATATCGATGCGTTAATAGAGAAATGCGCCGTACGTTTGTTTAAACCAACAAATACGTTTATATAGGTATATATATTAAGCGTAATATTTATTATGTTATATTTTATACGTAGAGAGACGGAGAACACGTAGCAATACGCAGAAAAACGGAAAAAAAATACGCGGACAGGTGGGAAAAGGCTAGAATCGAAAATTTCAAATTAAGATTCAGAGCCGAAGAACTGGAATTGGGAGAAAAAATTACGGGATTACGAGCGAGATTAAAAACCGGAAAGTTAATAGACGCCGAGAACGAACAATTTTTGGACTATAGCATAAACGTGAGCAAACCGATATATAAAAAGGTGTGTCAAGGAGAACAAGCGCAATGTTTACGGTTTTATAGGAATTAGAAAAACAAATTGAGCATTGGGAACGCAAATACAAAACCGATACCACAAATATTGACGGAATATTAAAAGATCGTGTGATGACAATGAACGAACGAACCGAAGAAGTCCAAATTTTGAAAAAAACAGTAAGTGATATTTTATTATATATTTCGCGGGCGCTAAGCATGCTAGTACACAGCTAATACGCGTATTAATATTTAATATTTACAGTATATATTCCTCGCCTTTATTCTATCTATTTGGGGTCGGCCACCTTTGTTCCACATCCTCCACGCACCTAACCACCCGATCTTCCATATCCTCCACGCACACACCAGCAGTCCTCATATCTTCCTCGATCGTATTCACCCACTTCTTCTTTGGTCTTCCACTTCTTCCTTCATTATTCATTTCCATAACAGTTCTTACTGCTTCCGATTTTTCTCTCCTCATAACATGCCCAAACCATCTAAGTCTATTCTCTCTCATCTTATCCACACGCTACTCCTATGCTTCCCCTTACATATTCATTTCTTATTCTATCTTTCCTTGTCACCCCACTCATCCATCTAACCATTCTCATTTCTGCTACACTCGTTCTCTGCTCTATTTTCTTGTCCACTGCCCAACACTCTGAACCATATAACATAGTTGGTCTCGCTACACTTTTATAAAAAATTACCTTTCAGCCTCATTGGGATCGTCTTATCACACAGCACCCCATACGCTTCTCTCCACTCGATCCACCCACACTTAGTTCTATGTTTTACCTCCTCGACCAACCCCTCCCCTCGTTCTTTTGTACAAATGACCCTAAATACTTGAAATACTAAAAACTCTTAGCCTCACTTACCTCGTCCCCATTTATTGCCATTTTACTCCTCGTTGCATCGACTTGTTCTCTTTCACCAAACTCATATTCTATATACTCAGTCTTATCTCTACTTATCATTAATCCCTTTCCTTTCAGCGCTAATCGCTACACATCTAGCCTTTGATTAACTTCCTCCCTATTTTCTCCTACCAACACTATGCCATCCGCAAATAGCATACATTATGATACCTCCCCTTGAATCTATTTTGTCATTTCATCCATTACAACCAAAAACAAGTAAGGGCTTAGTGCAGATCCTTGGTGAACTCCTACTCTTATCCTAAAATCTTTCGTTTCTCCACACATACTTTTCTCACTGGTGTATAATCCTTCATACAAATCCTCCACCACTTTAATATATGTTTTTGGGACTCCTTTTCTCATTAGCGCCCAATTTAAAACTTCTCTCGGCACTCTGTCATACGCTTTCTCCCAATCTATAAACACCATACGAAACTTCTTCTTCTTCTCCTTATACTTCTCTACAAGCTGTCTCCCACAAAATACCGGTTCCATCGTTGACTTACCAGACATGGAACCAAACTGATTTCTAAACACTGACGTCTCACTTCTTATTCTCTTATCAATAATCTTTTCCCGCATCTTCAAACTATGGCTCATAGATTTTATGCCTCTATAATTTTTACATTCCTGTACGTCACCTTTGCCTTTAAAAATAGGCACCATCACACTCTTCCTCCATTCGTTTGGAATTTCTCCCTCTACTAACACTATTAAAAAGGTCTTTCAACCATCTTACGCTAACATACCCTTTTTTTTATTATATTATCGGCAATACACTCACTGGCCCGGAAAGCCTGAAGGCAGTACTTCGGACCAGTGAGTCGCCATCGTTTATTGAAAAATTAATACAAAAGTCTTACAAAAACGATCATCCTTAAGGATAGACGGGCAACGCGAGCTATCCCCACGTTGTTTTACCCCGCCCCCCGTACATCGAATCTAATTCACAATAATCCTTAAGAGCTATCATTTCTTAAAAACTATCACGTGAATGGTGCGCGGCAATAGGACAATACCCTGCCACGGGGCAACCATTTACATCATCCGCGCGAATTAAAAATAAAAAGAGTACAAAATAATTCTTCTTTCCCTGTTTAGCGGCCTAGCCGCCACCTCCCCTGCGGTCACAACGGCGCGACGAACACTAACATACCCTAACATCTTCCACACTTCCACTGGCACCTCGTCTGGTCCTACTACTTTTTTCTTTTAATTATATATAATTCGTTTTGCGCGACATTACAGTACACCGAGAGACAACATATTATCGAGGAGCACACAAAAAATAAGCAAAAACTAGAAGAAGAAAAAAAGCTTAACGATTGCAAGGAGAAAATGGCTACTAAAATACAAGCATGGTGGAGAGGTACAATGGTTAGACGTCACTTAGGTCCTTATAAACATCTATTGGGACCTAGAAAGAAAAGTATTAAGAAACAATTAATCCACAAAGGGAAAAAAACCAATACGAAATAGTTTGATCGGCGTGAGTGAATAATAATAATTATTATTTTAAAATAATTCGTATTTTAAACTCGACGACAATAATTTAAAAGATTATATTTGTCATCGTCGCGTACGCGTATTTCATTACGAATAAATTTGAAAACAAATTTACAATTTTACGTATTGGAAATTAGAATTGAATTTAAAAAACAATGGTTTAAATTTCAGACTTCAATTTTGCCTGATAAATAATAAACGTGTAAATGAATTTTTAATTCTTTGAATTTCGACGTTATTATAAAAATATAATATATGTATATATTCGACAAATTATTAAGATAATTTAAATAAAAATTTATTAAAACGTTCCTCGCTCATAAATCGTGTAATCGTTGGATTATTTTTGTTTTATTTACCGAGTAAAATATATAGTTGAGTGTATGAGTAAATATCACATAAGCTTGTGTCGTGATGCACTCACTGCACTGCACATCGATGGATAGAACCTGTCCTACAGTTATTGTAATAGTAGTATACATGGTATTTCTATAATTATAATAAGAATGGACTTTTTTTATTCTTTCGTTATTCCAATTCATATCAACGCAAAAATTATACCATACCTAATTAAAAAATGTATCGAATCGACTTTCATTCCTGTACGTAAACGCGTGAAAAATATAACGTTACTTAATTTATAATTATTAGATAATATTGAATTCGATTCGTTATAGGCGTTATAAATATTTCGTGGCTTTTAATTGACAAATTGACCGAATTCGCGCCTGTCAGTTTATATAATTTTTGACAAATTACACCAACGTGTATTTTGTTCGGGGGCGAGGGAAGGTAGGATGGCTAAAGAATTGTGTTCGAATTAACGCGAGAACACTCGATAAATTATAATTTTAACGTTAAATTTTCCTCAAAAGTTGATTATTCTATATCTTTTTTAAAACGGACATGATTAACGCGTATAAATTATTAATAGGTACAAACCTAAGTGTATGAAAAACGTTTATATTTTAAACCTATTTTATATTTAAAAAAAAAAAAAATTAATAATAGAGAATACCGTTTGATTAGTCGTGTATAAAAAAATTTTAAATGACGGAAATTCGACGAAAACGTAAAGTATAAGTTTCGAAATTAAACACCTTGATACACGACTTGTACTAAAAAAGTTAGATAAAATTTTTATTTTTAATTAATAAATTATAAAAGTACATAAAATATAATGTAATGAACTATTTGCACGCGTACAGATCATAAAATAGAATTGAGGGTCGATTATGCTAAGGAAAAGTCTGATAAAATCTGTAAGAATTCAGTAAACTCGAGCATCTTAATCTGAAATATAATAGAAAAAGAGAGAGAACGAGGCTCGACAAAATATAGAATCACGCCATCCATTTATGTTCGCTTACTTATTAATTGTAAGTCAACAAATTCGACGGCGGATTCTACAAACATTCTGTAAGTTTTCCTCGTTCGTTTTAAATCGTTTTAACGACGCGACTTATGCCAACAAATTATTCGTTATTTAGACTTTACTCCTACCGCTTCCTCAACTTAAGGAGTTCCCCCTCGCGTTGAAATATATAATAAAATCGCGCCTACGTCGCACATTTCGGTTACGTATATCGTTACACACGCCCCGTTGATTTTGCGACAGCCGTTTCACGAGTAATAATTACGATAGATACACGGGAAGGCCAATATTGTACAGCCAGCGTCAGCGTACGTTTTTATTACGGAAGAAAGCGAATACTATTACGTTAGTAACGAAACGTCGAGTTATTAGAAAGTTGTCGTGTTTCGTATTATCGAACGCGTCTGAATAATAGTATCCGGGCCATAATGCGTAATTTTATTTCCCGAGGTGGAGGCAAATACACAGTACGAGGCCGTCCTGCCATTCCACTTTGGAATTCGTCGAGACGCCAATTACACGGCGTCCCTTTCGATCAAACCGTTTTCACGACCCTCCCCCCCCCGTATACCATTCTATACGTAATCCCTTTTACACTATCGTAATACAAATATTCGACTTTCGTTTTTTTCCTCCCGCGGCCGTTAGCTAACGTCGCGCCTATACAACGTGTACAAATTGTATCGTTTGTCTAGGCCACTTGCGGTGTACGTTTAAGGTAGAGCACTGAAACGAGGGATGATCGAATCACAGATATGAAGAGTACAAATAAACGAGTCGTTAAGGGATAATTTAAACGAGCGGGAAGGAAGTATAGGTTACGACCCGACCTAAGACGGGAGCGTATTAGTTTTCTG
The DNA here is from genome assembly GCA_025469175.1 of Geopemphigus sp. TES_GeoC_2020. NCBI lineage: Eukaryota > Metazoa > Arthropoda > Insecta > Hemiptera > Aphididae > Geopemphigus > Geopemphigus sp. TES_GeoC_2020. The sequence goes on along the minus strand of JAIPRN010002897.1, from coordinate 7,054 downwards.
TCGGGTTTTTGTGTAACCACGGTCGTATGCTTCTACACCGGTCGGGTATATGCTATTTAATACTTAACGATTGTTTTACGTATGTCTTTTTCCAATTGTTATCGACGTATACTTCGGTCGACTCCGTCCGACCGCACGACATACGTCTCGCGCCTAGCACTAATATTATTATCGTTTTTTTGTTCCGTTAAAATTTCCGTAATTACTTCCTGTATCGCTTGTGTCGCCTCGTTAAATCAATATGGCTGATATCGCGCGTATGCTACAACAATTATCTGACGACGAAACGGACAATCGTGACGGATGAAAGTGATCTTAGTGATATTGGTGAACGCTCGAGTTTTACGCGCAATTTCGAAACCGAATTTACGCACCCGAAATGGCGTAAATAAAAAATTTGTCCGCGAGTCTTACGAAAGATCACCCTATTTCGAGGTCCAACGTTGAAACATTGCCGATGGATGTATCGGTTTTTCGTTTTAAAAATTACCACGGGTAACGTCGTTACCGATGATGTACAGGAACCTTCTAAAAAAAGCGGAGTACCTATGTACGAACGAAAAAAAGGTAGATCATTCGCTACGATGTTACGCTGTAAACGATGGTGTACTTTAACCAGAATTTTTTGGGGGGGGGTGTTTACATTTTTAGATAAATAAATTGGACGACCTTAACAAAACAAGACATATAAATTTTTTAGATTATTCATTTTTGATTAACGCGTTACGTTATAATGTATATTGAAGTTAAGAAATATTTTAGTTTTTCGTTGTTATTGATTAAAAATATACATCTCGTAAAAAAATGTATTCTTCTTAACAATTTTCGGAGAGGGGGGAGTTTATCCCCGCCCCCCTCTCACCTGTTCCACTGGCTGCAAATGCAAGTAATACGCATGAAAAGAAGGGTTCTAACGAATAAGAAATAATTTATCAGAAACGTGACGACGATAGCTTATCAGCTTAAATCGTCGAGAATATTTACGCGCGTGTGTGTGATTTCTGAAGATACAAATTAAATTATTATATAATGATTACTAAATAATCGTTAAATTTAAATATTAAATTATTCGTCTTTCCGAATAATAAAAAGAGGTATGCTACGATAATTGAAGCTATACCATATCGTCACATTATATATGTACGTATATATACATTAGATACGTTTGTGTCAGCCACAGCAACGCTAAAACATAACATAAATTCTCGAGCTGGACAACATTATCGATACGATACGCGGAAGGCCGAAAACGTAATCGTCGTGTCGTTGGCGAACGTTGCGCCGGCGATTGTTGTGTTCGCTCTTGTTAGCCTCTAGTAAAAACTACGGGTAGCCCGACAATTATTAAACGGACAGAGGACAAAGCGAACGCGACGAATATAAACGGCGAAACCGGCGTCAATAATTAAAAGGGATTACCGTATTAACTGAGCAAGCTGTTGGATTAAGGACGATCGAGAGAAACGCCGAAGGATTTTAAGGGAATTGAACAGGGCTACACGTGGAAGGACAATCGAAACGGACGTGGTGGAGACGTTTGTACGTTATTCGTATACGTCCATTATATCATACCCGGCACGTGTACTTTCGGACGTCGATTCATCATCGCTCGTTGGTCGTACGAAACGTACTTAATATTTCGATCGCCCGATCAATTAATCAAAACAAATGAATCGACTAACCGGCGTGTATATACGCGCGAGTTTCTATTTTGATTAAATTCCACGGTACGTAGCGTCGATAGCGGACGGTATTTTGGATGAAAAACACCGGACGTTTACATTTCGGAACATAATTGTTTTGGCGTTTCCCGATTAAACGTAACACTCAACACACGTCTGTAACAGTAGGTACCATTTTTTTTTTCACTGAATCGACAATACACCCACTGCCCCGGGACAATAGTCGCGAGTTGTTGGCGTTTATTTTTAAATAAATTACAAAAACGATCCTAACCACTCGCCAAACGCTAAGTATCACAATTTGCGGAAACTATTATTTTTTTATTAAAAGTAGAAAAAATGTACAATTTAACAAATACAGCGAGTAAATACGATAAATAAATACTAAACGTGAGAACGCATCCACCGACACTACTTCCAATTGTCAGTTTTATTATATGTTATTTGTAGGCAGAAGGTCGCGTGCCCACTTTTGTTTGAGACGACTAGGAGGGTACGGTTGTCGACGTACCAGAGAGCATTCGCGAGAAGTCGAAGATTGCTTGTTCGGAAGGATCGGAATAGGTTTTGAAGTCATTGTGGTTGCCCAGAGTTGGACACCATATGACGTAGCTGGACGTATCGATCGTTTTGTCGTTAATTGAGATTTTCCATCGGGGGAATTGTGAAGTCCGCGGTTTAGAGATTTTCATTTTTCATCGACGCGAGCTGTCCAGGTTAGCCTTTCGTCAACGCGAAGACCTAAGTACTGGACAGAAGGGATCATGTTGCCATTAAAGAAAACAGACGGGGCGCGTAACCAGAACCGTAATTAGGCGCCGGCTAAGGGACGTTTGGGCGCGCGGGCGGCCGCCGTCTTAGTTCGGCGACGACGATTTACGAAATAACAACGAAATGGGTTTTGTACCCCCTCGCGGCGCCGCGTCCGTAAACGTACGGACCTTTTTATTTGTATATACATCGGCAATAGACCTACCGTCCGGAAAGCCTGTGGCCGGTACTTCGGGCACGGGATGATTCCCCGAGTTTGATGGCTGAACCATTCCACGACGTGCCTTCTCTTAGCGCTAGACGCCACCCAAGGTACGCCGTCGTTCGTGACAAAAGTCACGGGTCACCGCCATGACGTAGAAGGTCCTATTCTTGGACCGGGACGACGATCGTCGTTTGCACCCCGGTCCCCCACCGGCTGAGTGGGTTCGGGAGATTCTACTATCTAGCGCCGGTCCCACAGCCCCGCGTTTCAGCCAAGAAAGGCTCCTCAGCCAAGGTGGGGAGGGGCAAACCGGTTCGGCGCGTAGTAGAGGCTCCACGCCCCCGTGGTATCGACCCGGTTTTAAGTTGACGTCGGTGGATCAATCCGGAACGCGCTTTTTTCGGCACGTTGCTCCCGCTATTTTGGCTTCCATGCCGGTGGGTCTTTGGTACTTCGGACAGGTAGGACGCCACCGTTTATTGTAAGTGGATAAAAAATTACAACGAAAATAGATCGTTCACTATGGCCGGGGGGTGGGGGTGGGAGGGAGGGATAGGCGAACGACGAGGCTACGACTCGCCGTGGGTCTCGCCTGCCCTTACAAAATTATAACGATAAATAAAGGTGGGACTGACCTACATACACGAACGGAACGGCGGCGACGGGACCGTGCACAGGCCGCCATTTACGCCGTTCTTCGACGAGAAATAAAAACGAACGTATAAATTGAATTCTTCGTCGGACGGTTCCGTCCCGCCTCCGTCTGTTACATATGAAACGGGCACGTGTACCGTTTCGAGTTGGTCCCTCTCCCTTTCGGCGCCACCACCTCCCCCTGCGCCACCGTCCACTGGGCTCCGCGAAACGGACCGCCGCGTCCCACAAAAACCCGACACACGGGCACGGGGCTTGGTCCCACAGAGGTCGCGCGCGTCCGGAACCGAATCCTCCAAAAACGAACAACACGTGCCGAAAAGACACTCCCCCCCCCCGGAGGGGATACACGGCGTTGTACTTACTTACCACGGACGTCGATTACGTCGTATTTAAACGCGTTTCCGGAAACCACGGCGTACGTGCAATAATAATTAAACCCGTACATCGACGACGGAGAAAACGCGTCGCCGCAATCCGGCACCAGTCTGCCGTCGCTAATTGGAAAGCAACGCGCGTCCGTATTGGTCGGCCGCGGCGTTTGTACCCGACACGCTGAAGTCGACGAACGTACCGGCTCGGTATCGAAATAAACCGTAACGCCCGTACTACTATAGTAGCTCGGCGGAATCGACCCGTCGATTGATTGGCGAACAACCCGGAGATGGGGCGGGGAACGGTCGAATGGTGGCGGCGTTTTTACCGTTACTCATCGGTGTGCCGAGAACGACGGCCGTTCGAACGAAATACGGCGCCGTCGTAGACACCGAACAACGGCGGTCTACACTGGCCGACGGTGCTTACGTACTCTATACGGATCGCGCAGTCGGTGTGTGTGGAACACGGTCGTTCGTTATTCGTTCGCGTTTACGTAGGTTTTCGAAAAACGCGGAAAAATTTCGTGGCCGAAGTGGACGGGCTGGTGGTAGGAGGAGCTTACATCCTGGATACGCTTACGCGGGATGTACACAACCCGCCAACCCCCTACTTGCGAATAGATTTTCGAATGGCACGCGACGCGGAAAAAATTTTTAACGGCTCGTAACGTTCAATTTTACCCGCGACTCCGTTCACTGACCCCGAGATTATGGTTATTTCACGATAAGGTCTCTGTATCGACAGTCGCACTGACCTACTCGATGCCGACCTTGTCACGCGGACAAGAAAGCAGTCTGACATAAAATAGTTCTCGATTCAACTTTCTATTATTTTCCGATTGTTTCTAGTTTAATTCGTTTTTGTTTCAAGTCCTCGCCGGTAGATATGGAGTAGTCTCCTCGCCCGACGTTCCCCGGGACACGGGGACCGCTTTCGGCGGACTGCGCCTAATAGGGCAATATATCTATTTAATATCATTTCGTTAAGGCGTTGAATTTTTTTTTTTTTCATTTTTATCGGAACCATAAAAACGTATAAAGATACTTATAAAAAAATATACGTATATATATGTATTAAACGTCTAATTTGTTTCGTTTCTTCCTTTTCCTTTTTTAATAATAACGAAAAAATCCGTCGGCTCCGATCCTTGGATCTTGGCCACGGGTTGACGACCTTCACGTCCATGTCGTCGGGTCGTCATACGACATTCTTCCGGAGAACTCGGAGCGAGACGTCGCAAGTTAACCAACGCGTTTCCAAAATGTTACTGCGAACGAGCGATTTACAAACGGTCAAATTCAATCGCGACGTAAATTCTCCGTATTGTCCACATAACGTCACAACAGGAAACGCCGACGCCTAATTAAACGCGGCGAAAATTCGAAATTAAAAACCACGCGCGGTTGTTGAACTTCGCGCTACTCAGACGCGGCAACGGCGCTTGCGCTTAACTGGCAATTGGTAATAGACCAGAGACGCGGGTCGCTAAAACTGAAATCAACGTCGTGGAAAGTACACGAGTTCTTTTTCCGAAACATCGATATCCAAAACTGGACCGCCGCCGTGGGGGGGGTGTGTACGTTCGCGATCCACTCGGGAAAATATCGTAACACGCGCGGCGCTTTTCGTCACGTAATTTTTCGAAATTTAACGCGCGCGAGATTTACGAAAACGAATTTTCAAACATCGTGAAATCATATAACAGACGATTTCATATATCCACCCGTCGGACACGTCCATAAAGTTTAAAAAAAAAAAAAATTAAAAATAATTACTAACAGGACGTCCCCGTACCCGCCCATCATTTGTTAAGTTCCGCTTACCTAAAACAACCAACGCTGGGCCGTTCTTGGAATACGGAATGAAATTTTTAAACACCTGTCGCCGAATTATAATCCGTGTCCCTCTCGTCCATTTTTCGAAATTATCGTTTCAAATAATGATGTCTTCTGATACCCTTCAATTAACACATTTACGATAGATTTAAATCGCTGTAAAATTATAATCTCGAACAAAAACGAAAACGATATTTATTTCTTTGCTATAAACGATTTATTTTAAATTACTTATTATTAGATAACCATAAACATAGTAGGTATAAACTATAAATATAACCGCAACTTAACAAACTTAATAACTATTGAACAATCTCTTAAAAACTAATTAACTCGTCACTAACGTACTTCTTTTAATCGTTATTATTTACAATAGGATACAAAAAATGAATACCGGTAATTCAGAGATCACTAATTATCTAGAAAAATACCGCTTTAATAGTATCTCCTTCACTCCCCCCCCTTCCAAACCACTTAGTTACAAATTATGGTTAAGTTTATTTAATTTGGCAGTAACAAGATCTCATAGGCACAATATAAATCTACCGTTGTTCACGAATATATTTAAAAACAAAATAACATTCAGTCGTTGTCGCATTTCATCAATATCTTATCTTACATATATAGTTATATATTTACACGAATACGAAATTAAATTGAACTTCAAAATATAAATATTCTATGACTTTTTTACATTTATTTGAGTGATTTCAAAAGCAAAATCGAATAACAAATACCATAACAACAAAGTAATTTCTGAAAACTACTTAAGTAAATACACGTTTTAATATTTTAAAATGAAACAAGACTAAATACTTTAAACATAGCTTCGGACCAGTTTTTTTATACTATTTTTAATTCAAGAAGTTAATATATATAATATCAATTAAGGAAAGTCTTGTTAAATTTTAATACGAGAAATTAGTAACTTTATAACAGAAAACATTTCATTTATAAACTATAAATCCATAACATTATTTTAAACTTATAATAGAAAACAAATCTATCCTATCTGTGATAAACTTACAATAAATTCATTACGGTAGATTAACTGCCAAATATTTAATAATGAAATATTAATCTAAAAAGTATTCAATAAATAAGACAATAGGTCACAGGTTACTTGCTGTCAAGTAAAATATTGTGAATTGATTGAATCACTCGATAAAAAAATATAACATTAGAAAATTATTGTACGTTAATAAAATTTACAAATAACCGACAAAATAAAATTTTTTCGTAGTTACTAAAGGTTAAGTATATTTTATATTGCTTTTGATGTTAACTGAAAAAACCATTCCAAAAAATAGTACACGGTTAAAAAGTATTTTAATTTTTTATTTAACGTAGACTACATTAATTTAATGTATTTTTATATGTATCATTCTATATTTAAAAGTCAATGCACATTATGTCCATATTATTAAATATATTGTTATATATATATAATTTTCAGTATTAATACTTTATGTTAACAATGATTATATATATATATATATATATATATATATGTGTGTGTGTGTGTGTGT
>JAIPRN010002896.1:0-22935 GCA_025469175.1 Geopemphigus sp. TES_GeoC_2020 | reverse complement strand
TAACGATGCGTTTAATAAAGTTAACATAGAAAATAAAATAAAATAAAATAACACATTGCCTATCAAACTAAAATATTACTCAGTTGTTGGAACATAATATTTTGTAAAATAGTGTGCAATATATTATTATGTGTTTGATGTTTTTATCAAACTGCATGATTATTGTCACATTCATGCAAATATTTACTATATTTAGCATATTTACTGTTTTTTGTGTATATTCAATTTTTATTCGTTTGAATACAAATTTGATCAACACATGTTTTTTAGTTACTCAAAGTTCATATATTTATAATTTTATATTACATTTTTTGATGTATAAAATAGTCATTATAATTTAATTAATTTACGCTTATTTGTTTTGTGTTGTTAATACTTAGCCATTAATATAAAAGACAATCATTATATCACTATATGTTGAAACTACGTCTTGTGTCTACTCATTTCTTGAAACAGCCATAAAGATACCATAATGTGCCGTGATTGGGATATGTTTATCTGAATCGTGGTAGACACTAGAATTTAAAAATTGTGTCAAGCTGTTGAAATTATTGCAGTGGTTTGCTGTAAGAATCTTAATCTAATATATATTCTTTAATTATATGTCGTTTGTACTTAACAATATTTTTATTTTTAGAACATAAGCCAGAGTTTGAATTGTATGAAAATGAAACTAACTGCATGTACTGATGAACCCATGTTTAATAAACGGGTAAAATTTATTTTGAATATTTTTAATTTTCTTTTACTAGTTTAGTTATATTTTGCATAGCTATTATTAAAAATAAATATTCACCATAAACTTTTTTTTATATGTGCAGTTTGTGTGTGGACAATAATTAAATTAATACTAATTTGTTTTTAATATTTTATGTTTTGTGAAATAATTTAGGTGATTATTAAATTACGCATATTTGTTTTGTGTTTATAACAACGTATTAACCTTTCATTCTGTTTGTTGTTGGTGTAAAATGAATATTGTTAGTGGTTGAAATTAAATTAAATATATAATGTTTTTATAGGTAGAGACAAAATTTGATATGTTATTAGAAGAGTACAATACAGAAAAGTTGATTTTAATTGGTGCGCCATTGAGAAAGTTGCCATTGAATTGTAACGGATTGCCATTGATTGTACAAAAGATATATGATTATATAATTGATTATGGTATATATGTGAACTAATACTTAATAGTTAATATAAATTATATTTTACGTTGTATTGATCATTATACATTTTGTAGGACTATATAAAGAATGCTTATTTGATGAAGCTTATTCTAACAGTACACGGAAAGAAAATATTATAAATGCATATGAATTAGTAAGTGACTTGGGACAAGGTTGTAAAACAATTATAGATGTTGATGCTGTAGATGTTGCAACTGTGTTAGTTATGTGGCTTTATTACTTACCAGAACCATTAATATCTTCAAAACAATTCTCAATGATTTGTGGTAATTCGTTTTGTAATATTATAAATTAATTTTTATACTTACATCATATTATTATATGATAAAAGTAAACAGTTTCAACGAATATAATATTTTAACTTTGACAGATCTAAGTGTCAATAAAAATTACAAAGAAATTATTAACTCCATGGATATCGTAAGCAGACAAACTTTACAACGAGTAATGAATATTGTTGATTCTTATGAAAAGCAACACAATTCTTGCAAGGAGAAACTGGGAAATCTTTTTATGTTACTTTTAACAAAGCATGTTGATATTTCTGGCCAAAACAAGACACTACAGTTTATGGACAATTTAAAGATGGTTTTGACGTAAGTTTTCTATTTAAAACATTTATTTAATATTATGCAAATTATTTAAATAGAATGGTAGAATATTCTGACAACATTAACAGTAGCACTAGTATAATAAAATAGTTTTTCATTTCTAATGTTCACCAATGATTAAATATTGTGCATTCTTATTAGATAATTTCACTTTTTGAAAATAAAAATAAAATTCTTTAATTTAAAAAAAATATTTTCCATTAATAAATGTGTTTATACCTAAGTAATACATTTTGATTAGTTATAAAAAGTACATATTTTAAATGTGTTAACAATTTAAAAATAATTTATTTAAAATAATATATAATTGAACATAAATAAAAAATATTAATTTGCGCTGTTATTACTATTCCATGATGATAACAAATAATTAATTGATAATAAAAAGTATTCAATGTTGTAATTATTATTTATATTAAATCATTAGTCGGTAATTACTAAGATAAATAATAATAAATATAAATTAAATAGTTAATCAATAACAATTTGCAAAACAAATTAAGTAAAAACCATTAATAAATAAATTTGACGTTAATTTTTATTTTTATTATTATTATTATTATTATTAATTTTATTTTTGAAGTCAGTTTTGTTTTTTTATTGTTTTTAATAGCATTGTTAATTTGTTAGAATATCATTTAGTTTGAAATTTTTCATAGAATTTAAATAAAAAAAGTTATATAATTTCAAAAATATTCTGTTTAGGGCGAATTAAAAAATTATGATTTATGTTTTATGTACTTTAAAATCATTATAAATACATTTTAATTGTATGCACTTATATATTTATATATATTTAAAGGAAATCAGACATAGATAACGATAAACATAGGTGCAATAATAAATGTTTGGTTGTAAAAGAAAATTTCAATGAAGATGAAAATGAAAATGCGTTTAAACTAAATAATTTCTATAACAAAAAAAAGCTATTTTGGTAAGTGACATTTTCCCATCGTATAGTTAATATAATTATTATTTTACGTTTAGTTTTTCCATCAAATGGGGAAATGAGGTAAAAAGTAGTATGGGGATTTAGATTTACTTAAAAAAAATTAGTTGACATGTATAGGGAGCTGAATGGCGTTTTGTGTTGATGCTGGTAGCAGGTCGTTGAGTGATGATATATTGCATTTGAAAACTAATGCAATCGATAGTAATGCAACAGTGAAATATAATGCTTTGAAGAAATCGAATAGCTGTAATCTGTCAAGTCACACTTCTAAAGAAGACAATTTTCATAAAAACTCATTTAACTGTAGTTTATCATTTGATAAGGTAAAGATTATATTAATATTTTATTTGTTGTTCTTTGTTTATATTAATCTTTTTTTATTAATAGAACAACTTTAAAGCAAAATTTGGTGACAATTCATCCAATGATCTTTTTGATGATGGTTTAGTTTGTATAGTTGACGAGGTAATTTGAAATATTTAACAAATAAGTTGTACAATTCGCTAATTATATTATTTTAAATTATAGTCAATGCAGAGTTCTCAAATTGATGACGTGAGAAGCATAGAAAGGACCATGTTGACTCATTCCAGAAGTATTATAAAACGAAACAAAAAGAAATCTATTAGGAGTCACTTAGAAAAAGTCTTGAAGTCAGGATTTTTGTCAAATGAAGATAGTTTGTTGTTGCAAAACACATTAGAACTCATGAAGATCCTGTCAAAAATGAAAAGGTTTGTATTTTCATATAATTCTCTAAATTATTTATATTGGTATGATTAAAACTACTCTGTTTTTAGCATTCAAAATCAAATTAACATCCAGAGGAGAAATTGGGAAGATGCGTTTAGTTGTGAAAGTGGAGATGCTAACAAACATTTTCCGGACTTATATTTTTTAAACAACCGTCTTGAGCAAATGGCCAACCAAAAAAATAACTGTAAATTTCTACTATAAAAATAATTACATTATATACTTATAAAAAGATTATTATATTTTAGATTTAACAAAAACTGGACTTTCATATGGTAGATTGTACAATCGTACAGTTCTAAATTTGAAAAATGCCCAAAAAGAAGCCTTTAAAGTATTTATATTACATTGTATTGAATTAACAAATTTATATTATTATAATAATTGTATCGTGTATTTTAGTTGTACGAAGATAAGAAAAATAATATGAAAAGTCAAAATGAAAATGGAGATAAATTAATTACCGACATCTATAACCTTCAAGTTGTCCTCGATTATTTGGAAAATAATTGTGGTGGTAAAGAGTTACCATGGCGATCAAGTAAAGGTTGTCCAGGTCATAGAAGAAAGGCAAATAAACAGGTTAGTCACAGTGTGCGTGCACTTATTTTGTCCTACAACTGTGCGTAATAATGTTATTTGTATTTTCAGTTAAATTGTGTGACCATTGTGTCTGATCTACAAACGATTAGCGAACATGAAATAATGGAAACCATAACACAACCATTATTTATACAGACAGAACATTGAGATTTTAAACTGCTCTACTAGTGGTGGTTTTAGTAGACTTAATCATGTACAAGTTTTATTCTTCGTTAATTTCTATTATTTATATTTATTAACGGAAATTACCGTTATAATAATTATCACTAGAAAAGTAACTAAAAAATACTATATTGTTGAGACTTGTAATTTAAATTGGTGCCTTTAAGTAATATTTAACCGACGTTTATTAATTATATTCGCGTGATATGTTTTTTAGATGTCTGAAGTAATGTTTTGTGTTTTAATAATATTGTATACTGTATGATTTATAATATTTTTCATTAATCTCCTAATCAAAATTATATTTTCATGTATGTATATACACTATTTTCTTTGATCTGGTGTATACTTAGATTGTTAAATGTTATATTTTATTGAATGCTGATGTATATAAAACGTTAAGTGTTTCGAAAATGATTATACCTTATTTTTTAAACACTATTGTTATTTTATATTGTAACATATAGTCTGATTCTTAAAGCAGAGCTAGCTCAACATATTTTTTATAGTATTAAATATTTTAATATTTTTAATTTCGACGATTTTGTTTCGTCAATATTTTATATCTTATAAATTGTTTATTGTACTAATAATATAAATAAATTAAAACTTATTTTGATTTGTGGGGAAAAAAGTAAAAAAGTAAATTCATAGTATTTTATTTTGGGGTTATATATATATTGTATTTATTATTTTATTTATAGGTTGGTTATTTATTTTGTTCTTCTAAAGTCTGTCCTACAGTGTAAATACAGAATCATATTATATCTGTTGTGTGTCTAATGAATGTTATAGTTTTATTCGTAATTTAAACAACTCGTGATTGAATATATATGTATATAATATAATATATTATTTACGTTAAAACAATATTTTTAAAATTATTAATCGAATATTTGATTTTAACTGTATGTTGCTCAAGGCTTTATGACTAAGAGTTGAAGAATTATTTTATTCATAAAGTGGCTGTCCATTGATCTGATTATCCAGATCTGATAAAAATTAAATACAATATATAAAATATTACATTATCTGAATTTCGGTTATTTTTTTGTAGTTTTGATTTTTCTTTCAAAGTTTTAAGCGAATATAGAATTTATATTACGTTTAAATTTTTCGTGTTGCAAAACTAAGAAAATTAGTTTAAAAATGTACCAAATACTATTAGGGGACATTTATCTTACGTTCTTGTAAATTTTTTTTTATAAGAGAAATGTTGGGTATATTCTCATTATATTTCGACTACGAAATTTTTGTACGTAACTTGGTTTTTATGACAAATTTAATTCATTTATAATTTGTGATACAAAGTGATTCGATTAATTATGTGAAGTACTAAAGTATATTTTTTTGATTACGAAATATTTTAGACCCATTTAGACGAATAATAAAACGAACTAAAATTGAATAGTGTTTGAGAAATTTTATCTTTATTAAAAACTAAAAGAAAAATTTTAAATAATTTTTATGTTTGTGCTTGTAAATTCAAAAGTAAGTATGATATACATTTTCTATTTTTCCATCTTTCAGAGTGAATTAAATAAAAATTAATTAATTCGAACGAAGTTTTTATATTAAAATGAGAAGAAAATTGGTAAATGAAGTTTCATATTTTTAAATATCTAAATTATAAGCGTATCAGTCAAGTTCTGATTGTTTTATCATTTTTTTCATACCAAACTACGTATAATTAAAAAAATAAGAGTGCACGAGTACTTGTTTTAAAATTGTTTGATTTAAATTATATAACAATGTTATCGATACGTATTTACATAAATTGCGAGAATGTATACATACGATAGGGTTTTTAGGTATTTAAATATCTTCCGAAGTTAGGATACTGGACAGAGTGTATTGCAAGATTTGACGATAAAAATGGTATTTAGATAATTTCTAAAAACATTGATGATAGTGATGGATTCAAAAGTTAAACGTTATTCGAGAAATTTAACTGTGAGGGGTTTCAGAATTTTGATTGTAACAAAGTCGTAAATAAGCGCCAGTTAAATTTATAAAGGATAAGCGCGGAAGAATTACGAAGTATTTATACGAATATATCATTTCATTTATCGTAAATTGTTATTCTTTAATAAAAAAGAAGAAAATAAATACGTTTAGGGAAAACTAATATTTATTAGTTAATTATCGAAATCGTCGTTTTCAACAATTGCGAACCATTTGTCGACACTTTTATCTTTTGTATATGATGTTCGTATACAGTTTTGAACTTGTACGTATTTTTTTGGTAAAAGAATAAGTATTCGTAAAATTATAAACGCTTATTTATTTGGCGTATAACGTTCGAATATATTTTTAAGACAACATTATTGGCGTGAAAAACAAAGAAAATAATAAAAGCTTTTAAAAACCGTTCGGTTTATTTACTATAGGCGTAGCGTTATATTTATATTGTTGCGAAATGTTGAACGATGCTGGTGGCTGTTTGATGAATTGTCACATCAGTATTCTCGGCTACCGGTAATTAAAAAATTCAAAAGATCGCGGAAAACGCGGCTTTTAGGGCGTTGAACGCGAACGCGTAACATGCGTCCGAACAGCCTGGACGGCCGACGTCATCTTGCGTGGCGGGCTGAACGGAATCGCTATCGTTACTGGTTACCGTCGTCGCGGCGTACACGTAACACGACGGCGTTGCGCTCACCGTGGTTACAGAATACTGACCAACCGTTACATCCAACGCCTCGCCGGATACCAGCCGCACGGTTTCGGCCTCGATTTCTACCGCGCCGGTGTCCCGTGGGCCTTTCACGACCACAGCCCCTTCGAGCACGGCCAGCATCGTGTTTCGCTCATCCACGTAGTTGGTCATCGTCATGCCTGTAATGTATAACGTGTCACGAGTTGGTTGGTCATTACGATTAGCGGCTTATTGTTATTGACCCTGAAACGTATAAATATATGTCGGGGAGCGAACGTATATAGATAATTTGAAATCGGCGATAGAAAGGTTTAGATATTCGTTATTAACGACAAAAATATGTTACGATTACTTATTATTTTGCTTCTATTAATATCGTGATCTAGGTAACAAATAACGAACTTAAGGAAAAATGTTTTTTTTGTGTAAAATAACGTAAAATGGCTATAAGCGATATTTTATTATCGAATTCTAAGTTTATTATATAGATTTATTATTAGTTTAAACTATAACGACGATTTAAACGAAAAAAAAAATGATTTTTTCGTACGTACGTCGATAAAAATTCGATAAATCGTAATTAATAATTATCCGGAGTAAAGGATAGATTAACTTTCACCATTAAATTTCTCGATTTGAAAAAAGGATATAACTCCGTAGTAGTAGTCTTCTTTCTATTTTCTTCATTTTTAATCGTAAGTAAAATACTCGACCAATTTCATTTACGTAAAAATAAAAACGATTCCCATACCTTTACGACGAACAGACACGAATTATATTTAACCAAACCGCTAATTGTCGTTATTATTTTACGTTCTTAAGGTATTAATTTGCCGAAAATACGTTTAGGTAAATTTACGGGGAAAAAAACATTGAAACGCGATCGTTTTAACCACGAAGTGAGCGCTTAGGTTAAAAAAGAACGTTCGTTTTTAAGTTCGGGGTATACCCTGCGCACCTTTCGCTTTGTTTATGGCAACAAATTATTGGAATCTGCTGCCGTGGTTTGTATATTGGCACGTCAATATATTTCGAGGTTTTCGAGCTCGTTATCAATACGCTATAGTATATATTATATACTTAGAACCTGCGGTGTATAGTAGGTTATCACGCACTAGCTCTATATAAAATATCATTCTCGACTGGCAGACTTCTTTATAACAATAATAAAAAAAAATTTAAAAAAAATAAACCCTACACCGCCGCCGTGGATTATTATGATTTGTTTCCGTTCCGTTTAATAATTCTGTACGGTCGAGTGTCGTACGAGTATAATAAATACGATTTTAAAATAATAATTATTATCGTTTATGGCCGACTTCAGAAGAAAAACGTCTTGCTGTTTGTTGTTTTATCAATGTTGTTTTATCGTGATCGTTTTTTGTAAAACTTTTTGTTGTTTTTACATTTTTTCAATAAACGATGGCGACTCACTGGTCCGAAGTACTGCCTTCAGGCATTCCGGGCCAGTGAGTATATCGCCGATAACGTGTTAAAAAAAAAGGGTAAAATGCTTCATTCTGTACACAAAACCGGACATCCTTACGACTTTTTATTCAATTTGACTATTTAGGAACGTTTGGTTTTCTTAGATAAACATTTGACGAATTAATATAAAACTCGATAAGAACTATTTATAATAACGGTTAATTAAATACCGCAAACTGAACGACGTTATCAATGACGAGCGCTATATTATTCGATCGTAATAATATTAATATACGATTTACGTTTAAAACGCCTTGTCTGGAAGAAATATCCGATAATACCAAATTTGCTTATATTATTCGAATAATTATTTTACGAGAAAACCCTACGATTACTATCAAAATAAATATATAAGCCATTTTCGTTTGGTTAATGTATTGTACCGTGTTAATCAACATTTAGCGTTGGTAATCGTCTTTACAACATCAACTAAACCAGATCACACGATTCGTTAATTAATTATTTAAAACGTCTTTTACGCTAAATTTTCTCAACGATATTATCGAAAAAATCGTTTCAAACTCAATAAGAACGGTAAACTTAAATTTGTGTCCCTTCTTTATGTTTTAACGTTTTCTGCAAAGGCGTCGAATTATTCGTCTATTCTAAATAATTGTGCGCCGATACCGAGGACGTATTGGATGGAGAAGTATCTACCGGTTCATTAAATGCTAGGATTTTTATCGTTTCGAAATAGTTTTTGGGTAATAAAAAATTAATTATTTCGCCTTACTAGTTTTAAAGTCCGTTCGAGGGTTTTGGAATTATCTATAGGCGTGTAATAATACGGAATCGATTATATTTAACCTGGGAAATCGGCCAAAAACAGTAAGTCGTTGTCCGTTTGGTTTTTCGCGTCCACTATCCAAGGTCGCCACCTGTCCAAATGGTGTAACAAAGGCAACAGCCATGATGGGGACGACCACGGTGACCAAGGGGCGTGCAACAGGTCCACGTTCGGGTCGACCAGTCGCTGATGGAATCGGCCGTTGAGTGAGCCCCAGATGTCCATCCGGACGGACATGTTATCTCGCCTTTCGGGCATGTTGGCGGCCACACAACTTGCGAACTGAAGCATCATGTCGCCATGCAGAGCCCATTTGCTGTTGTCCGTCCAATTCTGCGAGAGTAGCGATTGAGTAGGATCGTTAGCTTTTACAATATTTTATAGAAATCGATTAAATCGTTTATTTAACTTCTTAAATTAATTTTTCGAACGCCACGCGTAGCTAAGTTGCTTTTTCGAGATAAAATTTCCGAACAAAATAATACGTTAATAATTAATAATTTTCGTATATATTTAACATTTTATCGGAAAAATTAAGGATATCAATAAAAGGTTATTTGCGTATATTCGCGTATTATATATTACTTGTGAGTCTAAGAATAAATGTTCGTGACGTCCGTGGTCCAATACCTCCACTTGTATTTTAGCTATGTCCACGTTGTACACCATCATATCCCAAGAGTATCCATACAATCCGTTTCGCAATCCGTTGTAACCCTTTATAGTGTATGCATATAATGGGCAAGTTGAAACGGAAAATGTTGAAATAATTCTCGTTAAGGTTAAATTGTATTTTCGTGTTTTATCGTTGGAAACTAACGTACTTGCCATTAAGGTTATTAAAAGACAAAACATATTACGGACGCTCGAAAACGGGGTCCAGTCGAGAATTATTTTAAAATTTCTCGTTTATTTCGTCCAAAAATTACGGAAAGAATGTTTCGTATTTCTCCAAAAAGGGGTAGTTTTTGGGCACGTTAGTAAGTGTTCCGGTTATTTACCTGTGTGACGAAATGCGAATACGGCAAGAATAGTTGTAGAACGGTGTACGCGCATATGCACGCGGCTATTGCGTTCCTCTTGGCCCATGTCGGTGGCTCGTTGACGATACACTTTGACTGCGACTTGTTACTTCTGCCTATTCCGATCGCGGAACGCAACGCTTTCGACACGGTCACGGGATCGCAAAATACCGGTATCATTATTATGCAAACGTACGGGAACATACCTGTACACGTGGTAAAGCAACTACTCGTATTATAAATCGCGATATTATTGTAATTACAGTGTAGAAAATAAGGTACTCTGTAATTTTTGTGGTAAAAACCTCAAGATAAAAACCTCCAACGCGTATTAAGCTTAATGTATACCAATGCGTATAATGTTCTCAACGACGCGTGTGTATTTGTTATAAGTAAAAAGTATTGGTTTTGCTACGTTAATTTACCGTGTCGTATTTTCTCCTAAGACGTTTTCCTCATAGACGTTTCGGTAGTTTATCAATATTCGAATTTAAGTGCTGCTGTGAACTCGTCGAAAATAACTTGTTTCGGCGTTGTATGTTGAAGTTGTTAAATTTATTGCCGCCCAAGTACAAGAATATGCACGGCTGGTTTAAGGTACTTACCTATAGTAAACATAATTGAATTGAGGCTGTGAAAAGCGAGCAGCACCATGATAGTCAATGGTCGGGAGGTCTGGAAACACAATCCGAAACCCGACAGCAAATCAATGAGGAACCCGCCGATGTGCACTATCCAATGGTCCACGAATTCGACCGAGAAAATATACCTGTGCTTCCGCAAAGCAAACGCCATCGTTATAATATTATTTTGTCGATCGAGTTGACTTATATACGTTATTCATACATACTTGAACGGCGCGAACGCCTGATGGTAACCTAACGACATCATCGAGTAACCCCATAGCCAATCGGGTTCAAATTTCTTCAGGCCAGCCACGAAGTACATGACGAAAAACTGTATTTTGAACAGTAAATAGTTCCAACGTGGTACCGACGATGACGCCTCTGACGGGATATTTCGCAAAATCCACTTTTCTATTGACCTGTTTTATATATATATATATATATTGGATGTAAATATTAGGTATATAAAGTTATGTATACTGTCCATGGTCTATAGTCTCTTCACTTTAAATATTGTTTTAGGCGGCTGTAGTCAGTTAATAACAAATGCTACTTCCATCACGCCAAGTTGGGTTAGGTATACCAGAGAGTATAACGAATAGTCCTTATTGTTCAATACAACCCTCTGTTTGTAAGTTGAATTAAAGTAAATAACAACTTCAAATAAGGGAACAAATTTCGTAAAAATTTAAATTTTCAAATGTGCTCCTTGCATTTCAAAACATTTTCGAATAGAAGGTCGGAAAGTGATTAAATTTATCGATATATTTGTACGCGTTAAATGATTTTATAAATATTTTTATCCGGAACATCTAATAATTTAATATTTTTAACATATAAGATTACAGGTACATTATAACTTTTAAAAATAAAAGAGTCGTTATGTGCTGACATTTTCTATTTAAGACATTTATACGAAGGCATTTTCGGTTTGGACTTTGCCGGAACTTTGTACTTAAGGATTTTTTTACCGTGATTTATATATAGTATATAATATATTCTACGTATAATATTTGGTTTGTTAAGTGTTCACCAATTGCGATGGGCGTCTGTAACGGAAAAAATCACAATCAATAGGCCGAACAAATACGAATGATTGTTCCACGAACTCTTGTCCACCAGAAATATGTACCAATAAGAGATAGCGTACATGACGCAACAGGATCGGTAGTAGAAGCCGGCAAACATGCCCAGTATACCTGCAGATAATGAAGTATGTTAACGTGTTATATAAGTAAGTACACGTAGCAATGATGAAGGTTGGACATTAACAAGTTAAAAATTAAAATTATGTTAATTAAAATTTTTTAAAAATTAATTTTTAACTTAATAAATGACTATGTTTTAAACTTAACGCGTTATTTTAATAAATAAACGCGTTAGTTAAATTAAATAAAATTGATTCTATACAATGTTATTGAAATTTAGCTAAATTTTGTTCAAAGGGCAACGTACATTTCTAAATGTGGTTTTTAGGTTTTTAGCGAAGATTTTAGTTTTTAGTGTAAATCATAACTTTTTAGACGTTTATTAAGGATTTTTTTAGCTATTTTTATTATTAATCGGAAAATGTTAACTTTTAATTAATTTAAATTACTTTTTTCTCAATGTTAATTTTTAACATTTGAAGTTAATAATGATATATAAATAAACTCTAATTTAGCTTACGCTTTTTTATATATTTAATTTAACGAATTAAACACTTTATTGACTTGTCCATTCTTGGTAATTGTTTATTTAGATATATTTACCCGTGAACATGAATGCGTATATTAAACACATCCATCGGCCGGGTAATGGTCTCACAAAATCGAACAACGGAAAATAGCACTTTGTGGGTTCCATCCACCGTTTATCGGCTTGACAGAAACCTCGTTCGTCCATCGTGTCGATAATCATTAACAGACCTTTGTGTACAATTAACAGACAATTATACAAGTGTATTGTCTCATAATCGAAATTCTATTCGCTAATACTTAAAACACATCCATTTCCTTAGTAGTGCATTCAAGAATTTTACACCTGTGCATAAAGAAATTTTGCTCCCACCATCAGGGCTTTCAATTTGTTTTTTTTTTAAATTTTTAAACATTTTAACACCATACGTAGATATCACTATTTTTTAATACAACTATTGTATAAATTATACTATTATTTATTATTACTACTTAATAATATTATTATTTTATTTTATTACATAGAATATATATACAAAATAAAATTGTTTTTATTTTGTTTGTATTTATAAAATTTTACATATTTTCTGAATTGTAAAGAAAATATGTCTATTATCATATTTTAATATTTTTGTTAAATCTGTTTAAATATTTAATAGTACCAGTGAATTCAGCAAAAGTTCCTTTTTAAGATACGACATTAAATCGTTTTGAATTCTTTTAAACGGTGAAAAATATTTTTCGATTCACATTTTTTTGCAATATAACATATATTCTTTGTTTTTATGGAGGTTTCATTTTTTGCGATAAATGGAACGGACGAATTCGTTTCCATCAAAGTTCGTTCTTCCATCATTTACAGTTTTCCATACATTTCAAAATTCAAATTTCGCTTTTAAACGATTTATTTTGCATAATAATGTACATAAATATTCGGTATACGAAATATTTTTTTCTACGAGTTAATTAATAATATCGAGTTTTATTTCGTTTAATTAAAGTATTTTGGTTTATAAATGATTGGGCATCGTATAAAATATGAAATTATAATTATTTTATTTAACGAATATCATTAATTCGAACAAAACGAATACGTATATAATAGTTATCTACGATGTTTTGTATACAGTTTCTTTTACAATTCTTAATAATTAAATTCTATCTAGGGTCTCTCAAAAAAGAAAAAGGCATTGATTCGTGATTGCTTTGAATATCGGTTTACGATGGATCACTTGACCGGGTGTTATTAGAGTTGTATTATTGTTTTACATTTTAAAGCGACGGTTTATTATTGGAGAAAAACGGCATACTCGTTTAATAAGTTCGGTTGAAAATTTTAGATAAATGGTAGGAAAAAGAACCACGATTTTGGTGGAAAATGGTTGCAGTAAATTCAACGACGAATTTATATTTTTGACACGGACTTACCGAATGCTATACGTAACGCGGCCAGACACTCGCCGTCCTCTTGTTGAAACATGTAGGATACCAGCCGGTGCCAAACAGTCGCTATCCCGCGTGTCACGTTTTTCCATCGTGGTGTTTCGTCGACGACGGTGACCGTCGCTGCCGTCGTTTTCGCGTCCGCTTCCATGGGTGGCAATCGTGTAAATGAACACACTCGCGAAAGACATTGTTGAGGGGACTATTTCGAAATATCAATTTTACACCCTGTTTCATTCCAAAATTAACGTGCTGATTGGATATTTGAAGAATACGCGAACTGACGCCATAATGTCGCTTTAATAATTAAAAACCACGTCGTCATAATTGGTTGTTATACGCGGTTTGACCCGACGGCGGATAATATAAATTATTATTTGTGCGTGTCCCTGAGGCTACATGTCGATTCTGATTTGGTGTTCGACGAGTGACGAAGAATATGTTTTTCGTTTGCGATTTAATGACAGCATATTTGTGTTATGTAAATATAGAATTTACGTATGTGTAATCGTGGATGTTACTTACACTCCGTTCGTTTTACAATATCGACAAATTTCGTAATAGACATCTAATACGTAATTTATACGAAGTTGTGGAACTATTGATAAAATTCATACGGAACTAGTTTTTTCGATAGTCCTCAAAATACAACGAGTGTGGTGGCTTGGGAGACGTCATTCCAGTCCCAAAATTATGGCACTGTAATGTATATTTTTACTATTTTTCCTACGTTATTATTTTATACGTAATTAAGAAACATTAACTTAAAAATAAATTAAGTAATAGATAATCTAACTTGTTATAATAATTGGATAATTATTAGATAAACTGCCTTGTTTGTTATAAACATTTTACTTTATAATAGTTAATCGATTTTTAAACATATTTGAAAAATCTAAATGTAAATTGAAGGTTAAACATCTCTATACGCGTGGTTTTTTGTTATCTTCAAAGATATACATCTCATCAGCAATAAATTGATTAATAGGTCGAAACCCATAATCAGTCGGACGAATTGGAACCTTAACATTTCGCAATCACCAGGTCGAATTGCATACATAAATATATTTGTACGGCCGACTGCCAAGACGACGACTATATAACGTTGTGAGAGGACGATCGAGTAAACGAAAATGGTAAATAGACATATTTTGTTATTATTCTTTTGGTCTATATAATGCTCTGCCGTCTCTCCGACGTGATCCGACGAATTATAATCGTAATATGATATATATCGTATATTATATTATAATATAGTTATAAATTACTTAATTTATTCTATGCCATGTTTCGTTTTGTACGCGACAGATTTAAAAATATTACGTTTATTTTGTATATAATATTACGTATGAGCGTGTACAATATATTTGTATATGTATATATGGCATAGCTAAAGAAACTAAAGGGAGTTTAGTTTGATTGTCTTTTAAAAAAAAATATAAGTTGTTAAATTTGATTTTTGTATTGCCTTTTATAATATATACATAGAAATATAGCGTAAAATATCGTACTTTTGTAAATCTTAAAGTAATTTGATTAAGTAACGCCAATCATATTTAATTAGTAATCCACAGATAAATATGGGGGCGAATATACTTCAACATGGACACACTTGTTTTTATAATTTTTTCTTTATTTAATTTAGTATAGTATTTAAAATATGTATTTGTTTTTTTATTCGTTATATTTACTTAAAAATTTATTGAAAAAAGAAAACGCGTATTTCAATTAATTTATAGGTTAATTCATATTGAATTTACAAACACGCGAATTAATAACTAATTCAAATTAAAAAATAAATTTATATGTTGTAACTATTATTTGAATTCTCATTCAATTGATCGTGAAATATCACGTAAAAATAAAAATAGAAACATATATTATAGATGCATATTATTTATTCCACTTCGTTTGTATGATTTTTGTATCAGATTTTAAAATTTTATTTTATAAAAAATTTTAAATTAAAAAAATTTTTTTTAAAAAATTTAATTAAAAAATTAAATTTTAAGAATATTTACTAATTTTTGAAATAATCTCTAGTCTCGCTAATTTTTTGAATTAATTCTTAAGGACGTTTCGCTGGATGAACTTATAGACTCTGATATAGATCATCATAAGTTGCATATATATATATATATACTTTGTCATAAATTTGAAGAAGGGAATAAGGAAAAAGAAAAGTAACGATGTTTCTATATATAAATTATTATATTATTGTTCTATAAAATGCTATTTTCTTTTTCTTTTTCAAAGCAATATATATATATAAGTATAAATTATTGAATAAAATACTATTAAATATAACTTATTATTGCTATAAGGAACCAAGTTTATGTAGCTTATTAATTATAAATATAAATAATGTTTTTAATCCATTATCGAAACGCGTATAATTTTATTGGACATATTATTTATATAAGCGCATCTAAATTTGTATCGAATAAACATTAGTTATTATAATAGCATTAGGTAATTGGACGGCCATTTCATTTTTACTTTTTTTGTTGAAAAACAAAATACACACAATTTAGTATTATACATATAAAAAAAAATGTAATTTCTAACATTATATTGTTTATGGAACATAACAAACATCACAACCTTTAGCCTTAATGAAAATTAATCACAAAAATATATAATATATTATATGTAAACAAAACAGTTACTTATTATTTAAAAGTTAACAAGTCTAAACAGCTCTTACATTTAAGTTAAATACTATATCTTAATGATTAGTCTACTAATTTAATAAATTAGCTTTATATATATATATATTAAAGGCTAAATCAGCTATATGTATTTTATATAGTATATAATAATGTAATGATGAATATAATTGGGTGGTAGCAATAATATATGTATGTGTGTATGTGTATGTGTAAGTATAAGCATATAGTCAAAAATCGGAGACGTAATTGGAGAGAGGTAACCTCATTCTTATTATCCTTTATATTCTTAATATCCTTTTTATTTCGAAAAAGAAAATTATTTCTATGTTCATTTATTGTTTTTAAATCTTTTTGTTTTGTTACCGATTATTTTTTATTTTGTTAACTGATTATTTTGTAATCAATGAAAAAAATGGGAGTTAAACACCCTTCGATTTAAAGCCTAAGTAATATAAAAAAATATGAAATAGGCTTTTAATAGAGGCCTATTAGGTTAATCTTTTTTTTTTGAAATATGAATTAATAAAGTTGAAGTAACACGTTGTTAAATTAGAATCATAGAGGGAACAATCTGGTAGCAGATTAAAAATTCATGATGATAAATTTGATGCATACAAAAATAGGATATTAAGACGGATTTTCACAAAAATATTTAGGATAGTACGAAAATGCATTTTTGTATTGGCGATATTCGATCAGTGCTCCAATTTTAATAGACCCCAATTTGGTGTCAAAAACATTTAAAGTATTTTATTTTGATTTAATCGTCATACATTTTATAGTTGAATTATAGATATATTGCGCGCTATAATTATATATTATATGTATAACTTATGAAATACTGTTATTATGTATTTTAATTTTGAAAAAGTTACGATTTTAAATCATATAATTATTCGTTTGTTACTAACTCATATTCATTACGTATCGCCATATTTAATAAATAGACAAAAAATAAATATTAATATATAACGTTTCGATTTTTGACTACATAATATAAGCATAAGTAATTACATATTATTATATAAATAATATAGTGTATGTGTTTAAGTACTTATCCAATATATAACGCTTCGTTTCGTATAAAATAACATTTTATTATGTACGTATGTATAAAAAAAAATTGTCGAGAAAAAATATTTAAAGAATTTTATATTGTATTCGTATCTATCCGTGTTTGTTGTAGAATGTGCTCGGGTTAGTGCTGCTGTCCAATGTTCAGTTACATCTGTCAGTCAAATGAATAACAAAAAAAAGTTAAATAAATAAATAAATAAAATAAATAAACGTCGGAATTCGAGTGTTAAAAAAACTTGTACATTACGTACACACAAAAGACAATAAATCTTTTGTTTCTTTTTTTTTACTGTTCGTAAGACGAAATTTTGCAGTTCAAAATAGAATTGAATTTATAACGAAGTTTCGGTTAGTTTGGGTTTCTTGGAATCCCAGACAGGGCAACAATTTTTTTATGTATATATATATGTGTGTGTGTGTGTGTATAATGTATATATGCATATACATTATACGCTTTTCGTATTTTCAATCATCAAAAACTAACTTTGCGTAGTTAACTATTTATAAGTAGTTTTTTTCCCATAGTTCATGGTCAATTGAAATTTCATTCCGCATAAAAGTTAAACGTTACATGTAGATTTCTATAATTTAGATATAATATCACGAGCGTATAAAAATGAAATTTAATAAATTTAGTTTTAGGAACAAAATTTTAAACGTATTTTATATATTTTACGTATACAATTTTTTATTATTTGATATTTTTTCAAAACTATTTTTTGGTATTTTATAACTTAAGAACATACAATAAAATAGCGACTTAGAATGGTTTTAAATAGCGTTATGTTATCGAGTATATGTTATGGATTTTCCAAACCATATCGATATGTTGGAATAATAAAGTAAAATGTATAAATGACACTTTTCGTATATGAGAAAGAAGAAGGGAAAAGAAAATGCCAGATTACTGAGGTTGTTAAACTAAAGGGTGTTAGATTAGCGAGATCTTACTGTAATTTCATTAGAAGGGATATTTTATTTTCATGTTTGATAATGTCTGAAAAAGCGACTTGAAGAAAGTACATTCTTAATAATTTCTACTATTTTATCGTATATTAATCTTATTACTCGGCAACTATTTATTGTATTATAAAAATTAAAAAGGGTAAATTCCCATATATATACATATTTCTTAAAAATGTATATATATATATTTAAAAATCGAAATTCGATATATTTGATAAACGATTTTCTCACTCACCGATAACAGCATTGTGTGGACGTGACCCCAACCGAAATGGTGCAGATCTGTGTCGTTCCCAATGGTGTTTTGTTTCTTGTTTTGTTTCGAATCTGCAAACAAAAATCCACATCCCTACTGTGTACTGTATACGATCAAACTGCAAAAAACAATTAAACAATAACGATCGGTATAACGTTCTATATATTCACTGCTCACCGAAAATAAACAAAACATCGATAATACACATACACACACACACACACACACACATATATATATATATATATATATATATGTATATATACATACGAGGGTGGGCTGATAACTGTATAAATGCCATTTATCTAATAAATATTATTTAATTATCGACAACATGTTCGTTTGTAAGGAATTTAGTTGACGACGTTGGTTTGTTATTATTAAACTTTGTAATGACGGTTTCTCTAGAGTTTTTCCGTATTCAAATAGCGTGGTTGTAATTGTATTTTTTTCATAAATGTTCGTTCACGGCTTATGGGAATAAAATTCTTCAAGTAAGTCCGTTTTGTCGTCGGGTATTAACGGTTCAAGATAGCGAAGTCTAAAGGACACCATATTTTTCGATCGAGATCGATGTGTGATACTATCAGTGAAGGTTAATGATGCGGTCTATAAAAGAGAAATTGATGATTTGGTTCAAATAAATCTATGGATTAAGTTTAGTAACGATCAGAAATATATGTAGAATGAGTTCAGTACACGTTCTTTGAAACGTGTCAAATTCGAGTATAATGGAACCAATTAAATTATTGGAATTCTTATGTCCGTTTTATGGTTCAGTGATTAACATTGTGAGTTTTTTGTATATGTTTCAGAGAGGTCTTAGATAACATTTCTTAAAGGTATGAAATTCGATTCTAACGAAAATGTTCCAGCTGAAGTTAAAAGATGGTTATTGTCACTTAAACCAAACAATTTTATTAAACTGATATTATACAATTTGTTTAGCGTTCTAGAAACGGATTTACCAAAAGGTTACAATAAGTGTACTTTGTAATTTAAAAAATCAAAAAAGCAATTTAATTAAAAAAAGCGTTATGCAAGTATACGCCATTTATAGGGATATGTTGTTTTTCTATGCAACTGCCTTCCCAATTGATGCGTATCATGAGACGAATTTTTTGACCAGTTCATTGATGACATTCTTAACTTCGTTATTGGCGGAAATTTTTTTTTCATCCATAAACAATTTTAGAAAAGCGGTAGATGGAAAAACTTTGATGATGCCAGATCGGGTCTGTAAACTTGGTGGTTGATAATCTTTCCTATCCTGTCCATCGATATCTTCAACAGCTGTGTGATGAGGTGGGCTTTGGGGAACATCAAATTTTTTTACATTACCAAAATATAAAAAACATGATTTTTCGGGTAGAAATCATCAGTTTGAACTTTTTCGTTTTTCTATTTATTACGAACACTAGTTCTACTGGTTTTGAACTGACAGATTAATGTAGACGTTCATTTGATTCACGACTCCATCTCCATATGTAATTTTGATATCTCGAACGATGAGTCTCACTTCGTAAGTATTACAGATATTACAGATTACTTTCATTACCTCACATTTTGGTGGGATTTTGAACTGGAATATTTATTTTAAAACGATAATGTAACAAAAGTTATTAAGCCCCTTGAGTAAATGATCTCGAATTCTGCTTTTTGGGACTAGTATTCAAAATTTAATTTTAATTAAATTTTAGTGGCCTGGTGGTACTTTTTCTATTTGGATATACCTCGTAACGTGTGGATATAAATTATATTTATATAATTAATATATTTATATTCGTCAGTTCGATAAAATTATAAGCAGGGAGGTATTATTTATCAGCTTACCCTCGTATTATAATATTAATATATATATATATGTATTGTATAGTTTGTTTTGTTTTTGGTCTACGTGTATGTACAGAAAAAAAAACCATTATCCGCTGACAACATTTTGACGTGCAGCGAATAACAATCAAAATATTTTATACGTTTTTACTTATAAATTTGTTTTAACTTAACTAAGAAATTTTGATCTGAACTACGGCTAATGTTAATGCAAAATAAATCGTTGTTAGTACTATATCACTTTTGGACTTATTTTGAAATATTATAGGGTGATGCCAGCGACACAATTAGAACTTTGAGATAGAACAGACGTCGATGGTTACTGTGAAAACCATTATCGTTAATGTACAACTCATAAATGATCTATATATTGTATAGGTTAGGTTAGGTAAGTTTTTCAATTCGAAAATCTTTTTGTCTAAATCGACGAACTAATTAATTGACATCCATTTGATTTTGAAATTGTGATTGGGGTGAGGGTGAATGAAATTTGAGATCAAAAAGGGATGAAACACTAATAACTGATTTTGTTTTGGAATTGAATAGTTTAGTGGCCACATGGACCAATTTTAAATATTTTGACGTTATGGTTATTATTTTTAAACACACTTTTTCATTTTGTTCAATTTGATTATCATAATACATGTTGACATTTGTCCGTAAAGTTTAAAGCTTATATTTCAAGTTTAAAAATTGCGTAATTAGAAAATCCCATGTTAGTAAAAGCAACTAAATATCTACTATAATTTGGGCTGTGAATTTTATCGGGAAATTGATAATAATTAAAAACTCTAATATTTTCCAAGCCTTTTCTTGATAACTATTATACAACATTTGGTCTCAATTAAATAAAGACTCCATAAGTCAGATATGAAAGTTTTTTTAAAAATAAAAAGGATGATAATTAAGAGGAATAATTTTTTACAATGAATCAAAAGATATTTTTAATTTGCGAAGTACTTAAATGCAATAAATGACTAGAAATAAGTCAGTAATATGTTTTTATTCTGAAGAAGGTCAATATACTGACGAAAACTAATTTTAGAAATATTGTGGAGGTAAATAATGTCCACAATTTTAGTATGACATTTTATTATTTTATTCGATTAAAAATCGACTAATAACTAAACTTATAAAGCTATTAAAAACGAAAAGTTTAATAAATACGATTTAATCGAAGGTTTGATTTTTATATGAAATCTAAATATAATATTATACGTAGAGGCAATTAGAGCCCCTTAAAACCTTCTATTAAAAAATTTAAACTAACTTAATCTAATTCAAACTGTATAGCATTTTATACATGATTGTATAACTCGTTTAAAATATTTTAAAAGATGGAATTTGATCAAAAAATAATAAAGTGCACTGAAAAAGGAACAAAAATTCACAGTCCTAATCATAATACAATGTAAATCCTAAATAATGCATTAGTATATAAATTGATGTAATAAATAGATTATTGGAAGCAAAATAGAAACAATTTGGTTAATAATCGGTATATTATGTTTTTGATAGAATTTTAATATTTGACATTTTTGTCTTTTTATTTTGTGGTTAAATAAAATGCGTTTACCTTTTTTCGTGTTTGGGAGCGATTCAAACGACTGATCCAGTTCGTACGCGTGACAATTTTTTTTTAGAAAAAAAGTTTTGTTTTTTACACATCATTTCACCTGCCACTTCCAAAAGAGGGGTAAAAAGCAAAAATAAAACATAATGCAGTTTGACCGTCGGCTAAAAAATTATATAAATTTGTTCTGTTCCTCACAGGTATATTAAAGTATATATATAATGTATGTATATATTATATAATTTGGCAAAGAATATAGGAAGTTATACCATATACAAATAAACCGAAAAAATAAAAAATAATGATACGGAAAAAATAGTTAATAATAATAAATATAATGATGATGATGATAATAATAATAATAATAATGATAATCAAGCGAAATAAAAAGACTGTTCACCTTTTTTGTCTGAATATACTGTACAAGTAATTTTATTTACAAATAATGTATTTTTTATCAAAAATAAATAATGAATAATGTATAAATAAATAAATTAAATAGTAATAATAATAATAATAATCCGTAAAATTATTCTTGAATTTTGTTTTATATATATATATATATATATATATATATATATATATA
>JAIPRN010002895.1:0-25753 GCA_025469175.1 Geopemphigus sp. TES_GeoC_2020 | reverse complement strand
AAAAGATATATATATATATATATATATATATATATATATATATATATATATAATTTGAGTATTTCAAATTTAAAAGCGAAACATTGGCGTGTAAACGCCCAATAAATTTATTAACAACCAACGCAATGTACCGAGAACGCCGCTACTGTTTAATATTATTCCGATGAACGTTAGCAATCGTCCTTACTTGCGAACCGTTCGTTACGTAAAATCAATCTAATAATATCGGAAGCGTATTATGTGACATTTTACTCGTCACATCCCGCACGTCCAGAGATATAAATACGTAATTACAATAAACTCATTCGTTCGTCGATTGACTTCATCGTGTTGAAAAATTACACGATATTATAATTTATTGTTGTTGTGAATTCGTAAACTTTTAAAACCGGTACATGAGTACGGTGAATATACGGTTAAAGTAAAAACATTAAATTTGTTAGAATAATTATACGGTTAGGGTATGCAGAATAAATAATAGGATGTAGATCAAAAACGCCTTTTCTTTTTTCGGTTACAGTACATAAATCAAGAATTATTATTGCCGTTGTTTTAAAACTTAGGTTAATCCAGCAAGAAAGAATAATTTTTCATTGACTTTTTTTTCACGTCACCTTTTCATCCCCTTCTACGCGCGATATTTAGCCTACTACTATCTACAATCCGGTTATTAACAGCGCGACGGGACGGCCACGCAATGTAATGCGCTCTTTGGCTTTAGCCGACGATAAACAATCCTTTAATCTTCACGTTTAAAATAAACTTTTTTAACGCCTCTATATTTTCGGTTCAATTTCGCACAAAATTACGTCACATTTATTTATGAAATATTTTTATGAACATTTTTAACGCACGATTTTTAATATTTACAAATAATAAATCGATAGAATCCATTTTTACTCAATCTGTTATCAGGTATTATTTTGTTATATCGAACACGCATATATGTAAGTGTTTTCCTTTAAATGTATGAAATATTCGTTGGTTCATATAAAGTACATAATATTAAAATTAAATTATCGTAAAGGTATATTATTTTGTTCACTTATCGTATGTAACGATATAGATACTGTTTCAATCGATTAGAATTGATAATCCCAATATTTTGTTTTTAAGATACTGTATTATTAATTTTGATCTTAAAACATGACAGTTATCAAATTAGATGAAAAAATTCCGAGGGAAGTTCGATGTTTATTTTTAATCGAATGACATTAAAATAAAATGTGCTTAATTATTCAAGTGTTGTTGATAGGTTTATTTATGAAATAAATGTATATACATCGACCAAAAACACACTATTACGATATGGTAATACACTAATATCAATTGTATATACAATTTTCGAGTAAAAATTTCATAAACATTTTAGATTTAAAACAAACATATTGTTCATCCAACACATCATTACTTTTTATTCGAATATCGTGTTATTAATTTGTAAACACGAGTAGTGAACACGTTGTTTATGAAGTTTTTGGTTCGATATATTATGATATTGATTTTATATGATTAAAATACTATCGTATAAATCATCGATGAAGTTATACAGAATACAGTAGACGGACGTTCAACAGAGTTATATGATTTGATGGAATAAGCACAATTCATTAGCTTCTCATTTAGCGACAAAGGATATTATAATTAGAACATATAATAGTAGGGGAGAAAATGACACAGAAAGTGCGGCATTGGAATGGATTCCCAGTGGAAGGAAACTTCAAGGTAGACTAAGGACCAAATATCAAAAAAATTACAAAATTATATTAAAGAAGTTTAGTAGTTGGAAACTGGAGAAAGCCAATTCAAGATAGATACTGTTGGCAAAATGAAGTTTTTTTTCTAGAGAGTAAGTATGAAAACCCTAAAAATATTATATAAAAATTATCATAAAGATAGAACGATCTATTTTAAGTATTACATAATACGAGTCGAGTACTCAGCAACAATACCTGTATGTAATATAAAATAATGCAAGAATGTTTTTAATAATTATTGAATTATTTTAAATGCAAATACAATATTAAATTATAACGTTTGAAAAGCGATTACCAGCGAAAATTTGGCGATTGATATTCCAACAATTTTGAAACGTTTAAAAAGAAGTATTTAACGAATAATTATTATTAAGTTAAATACGTAAAACATTCTCTTACGCCTGTACAGATAACAGCCAAATCTATTTTAGTTGTGAATGAACAACATTTTGTGTTGAAGCGATATTACTCGAAAAATTCCAAATTTCAAATTAACGCAAAATATTCTTAAAAATAATTAAGCAGTGTTTTCAAATTCGGTTTTTAAATGATAAATTATTTTTTTTAAAACGATTATTTAAATTAATTCTAACTTAATTCGAAAATTTAATTTTAAATACACCCTTAACAGATTTCAAAATTTTTTACGCCCAATTAAAACATATTTCCAAAGTTCTTATTACTTAATACTGCTACGAACAAACGGTTTGAATAAAGATTTTTTTTGAAAATCTAATAACGAAATAATTAATAATTTTTGAAAATTGAGCAGCAAATATTTTTTTACGACACTAATGCCTTTAAAGTTTATGAACCCATTTTATTTGGTATATCTATTCTATATAAATACATTTATATAAGTTGGATTCTATTATCATTTAATAAATGTAGAACACGCAGAAGTATCTATTTACAATCGTTAATTTTGAGTACAATAGTATAACTCATAACGTTTGACTACTTAAATAATTTAAAATACGAATATATTATTATCGATTGTTAGTTTTTAATTATTTTATTCGTCATAGATTTTCAACAATTTTATACACTCATCAAAGCAACGTTAAAAGTAACTTTTTCCAACAACTAGAAATTATTCTATTATTTTTGTTATAATAATATTCATTTTAACGACTCAGAATTATCAGACAAGACAAAATTAGATAGATATATTCATTGTTATTTTTGTCGTTTGAAAGCCATAAAATCATTTAATTATTTATCGTGAACCTCGCACTAATGTTTGAATTCCATCCCACAATTTTAATTATTTGTTTATAATTTTCATATTTTATTAACAAGTCTTTCCGTATTTCATGTTATTTGACAAACTCATTAATTTTTGTATTCGGTGTTATGTCTTTCTCTCGTTGGGAAATTTTTATGTACTAAACCATATTTATCACCACGGATGATATTACACATACTTTTTATAGTTCCTAACGCACTCTTCAATTTTATGTGTTTTTTTATTACATAATTTGCACCTAGTGGATATTTTATACATTGTTTAACACTTTTAACAAGTCTTACGCATAAATTTAACGCTTCATTTACACACACACACACACACACAATCATATATGAGAGAAATTATTTTATTTTTCAAAAATGACTTTAAATTTGTCACACAGTACCTATATATTATTATTTTAATAATTTAATATTGTATAGGTTTCCGTGAATGACTCTGTGAATGTCGGAGTGTTACGTTGAATTTTTAATTCGGCAAATAAAAACAACTCGTCATTTTCCCGCCTCTTGAATAATAGATTGCAATTATGAATAATTATAACTATTGCTCTAAACTTAAACAAAGGAAAGTAGTGTTTGATGTAAACACTCATTACTAAAATTAATGAACGGTTAAGGACTACGCTGCCCATGCACGTTAAAATATCCGTAAGTTTTATACCTGGCTTAAATGATTAACATTATTCGCCACTTAGTTACCTCACGAGAAATAAATCATAATTACAAGTTTCGATGATACATTACATCTGAAGGATCCGGCAAAGGCAATTATTAAGTGTAAAAATGAAATTGAAAAAAAAATATGATCGACGATCTAAAAATAATACATTTTCCGGATCCACCAAATATGTAATTAACTTTGTCAAAAGCAATCAGCGTTTTCTAGACATACTGAATGAAAGGAGAAACGAAAACGGAACGGCTACGGGCTCTTAAATAGACAGAGATTTGTACCCAATCTACACTCGTTTTGTTGCAATTTAGAGAGTACTGTTATAGAGATGTACGTATATGTCCCTGGCAATACTCCAACTTTCAAATGAATACGAAATATAATAATATAAAATGATTTTACCGATTTTTGGTCATCCAATAATCGTATTCTCACAACACTACCTTACACGTAGTATATACATTTTAATACGATTATTTAGAAATAAACGTAAATACTATATTAATGATGACATCAATGTACCATTGTGTATAAGAAACAAAAAATTTATCTTACGTGATTAAACCTTTCATTCATTCTACAGGTTTCCCCTATAAACTATGCTATCTCTTCTCTACCATTTCTTGTACGCATTATGCGCCGTTGTATTATTCGTAAAACCATATCGATCACCTACGCAGTTAATACAAAAAATATTAATCACGTATTATTATCTATATTATAATTAATATGTTATATGCGCGGGAATTTTCGTAAAATCTAAAACAATATGATTATGACGAACACATATGATATAACATAA
Source organism: Geopemphigus sp. TES_GeoC_2020 (assembly GCA_025469175.1). Classification (NCBI taxonomy): domain Eukaryota; kingdom Metazoa; phylum Arthropoda; class Insecta; order Hemiptera; family Aphididae; genus Geopemphigus; species Geopemphigus sp. TES_GeoC_2020. Next base: position 21,267 of record JAIPRN010002895.1, on the reverse strand, counting down.
CAAAACTTTAAATTAAATAACGAACGAATTATATTTAATATAATAACTTAACGAAAATAGAGCTCCATCATTCATTACACCTTTTGATTGTAACATTCGATTAAAAATAATTATAATTACGAGTTATCGAAACGCGTTAGTTCTTGAGCACATGTTTTATTCAAAAGTGAAACACGTAATTGTTAACAATTTTCGTTTCACTATTATTACGCGTCGGTGAGTTTCGTTCAAGACATAAACCGATCGATTACTATTGATTTTTCGGAATGAAAGCCGATCAAAACGTCTGGCCAAATAAATCGTCAGCAAATCAAACACTTAAAGAGGCTATAGCTCCGGTAAATGACAAGAAAAGTATTCTGAACACCTTTATACTGTTGCCAAGTAAAACACATTCCTTGTGCGCTGAGTAATTTATTTTGAAGATATACAGTTCGCCCACTGCTCAACTCTGTTTTGGAAAACGGATTGCACAGTACCACGACGATTCAGGTCTGGGGATATTTTTGCTGGCAAAACGTCAAAACCCTGTTAGCTAAACAGAATTGCTTTATTTTGCACTCTCCTTTTATTCAGAGACCCTTATTGTCCTCCAGCCATCTTCCACTCACATCCACCACCGTCCAACCATTCGAATTTTTATACCCGGCGTCGACGAAAACAAAAGAAAATTATTTGGGGAATTATGTTCCCACCGTCTGGTTTTTCCGAATCACAAAGTCAGAAAAATAGGCTTTGTTTTTAACCGTGAAATATTAATTTGTTTTCTTATTTTACGCGCCAAGTTTCGTTTACATAACAAAGATTATGAAATGAGTGGAAACGCACGTGGACTATAATATTGATGGATTCATTTGTATCTTTATTGACGTCTTTACAGTCAAATCGAAAATTTTTAATAATTTATACTTTGGTTCAATTTAAACAGCTAAATAACTATCAAAGCAACGAAATTGTATAAATATAATATATATATTTTATATCTGAAATGAAAATAATGTTATTCGTTATTATTCAACACAAACATATATGGCTAAATATATAAAAGAATTCAGAATTTATAATACATATATATAATTAATATTCGCAAGTCATATATATTTTTACTCAAGACGTATTTTCACATATTTTATATTATATTAGTGTGTGTGCGTGTCAACCTATTAAAATAATGAAGTCGTTAAAAATTACTGCGGCATACATACAATCAAATGACACAATTGTTTTTAATTAAACATTTTTATTAAAAACACCATCAATGAATATCAGTACTTTAGAAATGTTATAAGAAATGTATTATATATTTATTCGTTTTTATATTCCTAGAAAATGTATGTAATCTAAACGGATATTATTACTTATAATACTTTATTATTAAAACAACATTTCAGTTATAATTACTAAAATAGGTTTATGTTACTGGAAATAATTCGAATTAATTAAATATTTAACTATTTTCGTGAATAATATTAAGACCTACGTTTTCTACATTTTGTAAATAGTTAATCATAAATTAAATACGTAAATGTTTTTAAATATTAATAAGCTTCATTAGAAAGTATTGAGTAAATGTAATAATTTATAGTGGTTTTCAAATTTAAAATAATAAATCACACAAAATTAATATACTTTAGTGAATGAAACCAGTAGAGTGCTAACAATTCGAATTTTGCGTCCTTTTTATAATTTATATTTTTGATGTAATTAGTAGCAACGTTTAATTGTACATTTTATTTATTGATAATTTTACTTTTCGATTAATAATACATTTTTATAATAATTGAAAATATTGTTTAGTAAACTTATCTAATAATTTGAATAATAATTCAATAATATCTCATTTAATGATTTAATATTTTTGATTATTTTATTGACATTTCAGCCAGGAATATCAAACTAAACTGAAATTATAAATTCATAAAAGAATTATATAATATAAAAAGAATTATCGAAATTAATAATTTTAATTAATGTATGCCTTCGATACTTATTTAAAATTATTTTTATTTTGTAATATATTAAAAAAGGAATTTTTCGATTCTTATATTTAATTGTATTTTAGTAAACCTTTTTCAATAAAAAAACAAAACATATAAAAAAGTATTAGAATACATTTACACATATGCACAATATTATGAAATGTAAATTGACATTATTTTAATGACTGTAATTTTTTTATTTACAAAATCTGTCGATTGATTTTTTATTTATTTCTTTTGATTGAAATTTTATAATAACCAGTTATGTCAATCAATACTAATTAATATTATATATTAAATCTACAGACTCTCAACAAACGTGATTTAAAAAAATATTTCTATATATATATAAATTAATTATATATTCGACGTTGTATTTAAAAAATAATATTAATAATTTTTAAAAAATTTTTTAAACTAATTTAAATCAATTTTTTTAATCATATTTAAACAAATATTTTTGTTTATACGGGTCTATTTTGTAAAAATTTGATTCATGTTTAATATAATAATTAAATGAAATGTGTATTAAGTGTGTCATCATTTATATGATAGGATCTAGGATTTCTATAATATTTTATTAAACAAACGAAAAAGTTTAGGAATTTCTTTAAATGATACATAAATATTAGAGAATAAGTTATATTAATACTCACGTGAAATATTTTATAGCTAACAATAAAATTTATAAAGTAAAATGAAAGTGGATGAAGAAAAAAATTATTTGGAATATTATGCGAAAATAGGTCACAATCGCGTCTAAAACGAAATATTATATAAGATGAATGTGATATTATAAATTATATATATATATATAGTTTTGGGGAATAGATAAAAAAATAAAGCAATAAATTATTGTAACTGAAATTGTTATGTTGGAGTGAACGAGTTAGTACGATAGTGTTATATGATTAAATCATGTTAGAAATGAATATAACTGAGGGTTGTTCGATTGTAAAAAATATAATAAATAATAGCCTAAATATATAGATTTGTATAATATAAATAATAGATTATAAAAATAAACTAAACAGAAACGATGGGATTATTTTTTTTAAAGATGTTTGGATAAACTATGGGGAATGTGAAAGACATATTCGATTTGATTTAATTGTAGACTTTAGATACTTTAGACTTTGTAGACACTTTATGTAGACTGATAGACGAATAAGTAATGCTGTAAAATGTGTCATGTTTTAAAATAAAATATTTAATAAATATAAAAAGTATATATAAATAAAAGTTATAATTTTGATATCCCATATTACTATAAATAAAGGGTTAGGGCATTATTTATCTAAAGAAATGACTCATTATATTATTAATATTTCATTTTGATTTATTGTTATCAATTTTAAACTTTAAATGAATCATATTATTTTAAACGAACCACGCATAAAATATAATTTTGAAAATAGCAATGTACACAATGCTTTTTATTATACGTTCGCCTCAACCCACTCACATTAGCAGAAAGTTAAATGCCATTTTTAAAATTAAAATAGAATCATTTTGTTTAAATGTTATTGTCTGATCTGTTTAAATGCATCAATAGTTGTTCTTCTATGCGTTTGAATTTCTAAACAAATTTAAAAATAACTTATCTTAATTAAGTTTCAGTATATGGTTAATTTTTAATTTACCGTTAATTTACATTTATGTATAAAACATTTGAGCAGTCTAAGTTCTTTTATTAAATATAAAGGGATACAAAAAAATTATATTCATTGCTGCAATTAAAATGTAAAAAAGGGTTATAACAAAAACATACTCCAGTAATTGTTTTTTAAAAAAAATAGTAACGATACGCTTTAAAATATAATCTTAATTTTTGGACATTCTATTTGGGTTTATTTTTATTTTTATGCGCCATTTTCTATTATAAATTTAATAATCTATCAAATATTTTTAACTTTTTTAGTAAAAAACACATTATAAATAGGAATGAGATAATTATTATCTTATTTATCGTACGAAAATATTTTTTGGTTTGTTTGAATATTTCTAATATGAATATTTTCTAAAACGACACAAACAAAATACGCCGAAATGTAATATTCGCCCTATTAAACGGAATTTTTATTTTTGTTTCATATTTCAAAATGTGTTTAAATTCATTAGCGTTAACCCTACGAATGTAATTTATAGCTAAAAAATGTATATTATAAACAAAGTTATATTACTCATTACTAACCCATGGAATGTCTTTACAAAATAGACTTAAGAGCGTATTTATTATGTATCAATAAATGAAATAATCAGATAAATATATCATATTTCATATCCATTTATATAGAATTATTTAGGATGCCAATCACAGCAACGTATTCGACTATTTTTAAATACGTTTAATTTAATAACAAAAACAATATGTCAATTTTCGTATACTTGAATTTAGTATAGCTATATTAATGCTTAAAAGAACTATAAATTACGCTGACTAATGCCGATATGATGAGACCATGAGTCAAAAACCTAATACGTTCTTTAAATCGCCTTTTCGTAAGCGCAATATATTAAATCGTTAATATTTTTAAATACATTTCTGGGTAAAATTTTATTTCATTTATGCGGGTTTACTATTTAATACTTTAGATACTTGATAGACTTTAATAATGCCTTTTTAAATTCCCTGAATTTCTAAAATTTTGTTTAATTAAATAATTTATTGGTGAAATCGTTAATAATTTAACTAGAATTTTAAACTTTTTATTATTTAAAATTTTTTTTTATGATTCGATTTTTTACACTGAAAATAACTGAGCACTTATATATATATAAATATACAGTAGAAAGTTCAATAAAAATATTCTACTAATTACGTGAAAATTTACAATTATAAAAACAATTGCATAACTATTCCAAGAACCTATATTATTTTTTGATATTTAGATTATCAGTTTAACACATTAACGTAACTTACAGCTCAATCTATTTTTAAAACGATTTTCTTTCACTTATTTACAACGGGGATCGTATAGATGGCGTTTCATGGCTCACAGATTTCATTTTTTTTTTATTCAACAGATTAACTGGCCAGTACAAGTGTTAGGGACGAATTATTATTTTATATTTTTGCCTACGTACGTTTTTAAACGATTAATGTGCATTCAATAATAATTATTTTGTTGATTTTATATAAGTAGAAGATAAAACAAAAGAACCATAATGTTTTTTAAATGTCAACTATACATGATACATAATATTGTTTGTAATATATATATAAAAATTCATGTTCATGAAATGATTTTTCTAATAAAACGATTTCTTAACTTTAACCAAAGACGTTACAGGGCTTATTAAACTTTCTTATGGCTTTTTTACAGCATATTAAAATGTAAGGATTATACTTTTATTTTGAGTTTTCAATTATAATAATCATAGTATACAATATAAAACGAACAATAACATAAGTAAACGGTTTTATTAGTTTAAAAACTAGTAATATAAACACTTAAATATTTTAACTTATATAGTTATTTTGATCTTAATTTTAAACTTAATAAAAAAGATATATTACTAACACTTAATTTCTGAATTTAAGGTTAAAAGTTCAACACAATGTATTTTCACGAATTATATATACTAATTACCATACAGTATTATACTATACATTTTATTTTGTTTTTTTTTTTACTTAACTCGTTTTATGATTATATCATTTGATACTAGTTGACCTTCGATTATACTTTCACTTGGCATCTATTTACCAGTCGACAGTACTCTGATGTTGTTGTAACAACGTGTTATGCATAATGCTAGAACCAATTCTGTGTGAATTATTATATTATTGTAGTAATTTATAAATACAAAGTTAGTGACGGTTATTGTGTTCTGTTTAGTCTTCATTACTTAGAGTGAATCATTTTTATAAGTGGCATATCGATTTAAAATATACGCATGCAAATACACAAATAGATAAAAACAAATAAATAAATAAATAAATTATATACGTATATAATTTATTTTTGAATTTGAATATTAAATTTATTCAGGTAATTAATCTGTTTAATTTTAATTTAATTGACGGGTTTCGTGTTACAAAATAATTTTTTATCATAACAACTAATTCTCTTATATTTTAAAAATCTAATGATACTAATACAAATTGTGTTAATATTTTATAATACTTAATTATTGATTATTTAATTTTTACCGACCTATTTATAAAATTAATAATTATTCATGTAACTATATAATTTAAATGTTTAATAGAAATAATAGTGAAATTCTCTAATATTTTTGATTATTTCTCATTATTACAGAAATCGAAATATAAGCAATTCAATTAAATTTATTATAATTTATTTAGTGTAGTAATAAATATTAGTCTTAATAAATATAAGAAAAAACGTAAATAATCCTTTTTTATCATTTTTAATGAATTGAAAAGTTGAATTTTGAAAATATAATACCTACATTAAAATGGAAGAATGGCTTAAAATAACAATTTGTGTTAGCTTATTCGCAAGTTTTCGGGACTTTCGACCCGTGGATTCATTTTATACATCATATTTAACGAGCCCAGCAGTCAATTTTACTTCTCAACAAGTAAGCATTAATATACCTAACTATACAAAATGACTTTTATCATTGTCATATTCAAAAATGATTTTTGGATTTTTCAAAAACTGATATTTTATTTCAATAAAATCAATATATATTTAACTTATTTTAATTTTTTTTTATTTAAGCATTTTTATGTAAATAAAGTTTATTAAACTTTTTTTTTAATGATTTTAAGCATAATCTTATTATGAACATTCCTCTTTTTTCATTTTTGTCAACTTTTTGTCTTATATGATGACCACTAATATTTTTGGTCTTTCGATATTAATAATTTAATTCTTTATAATGAAAAATAATGTTTCGTTATAAAAAAAAACTAAAGTTTAATATGTATACGTTCTATGGAACTATAATTTAATTTTACACTCGTATTATATTATTTAAAATTTTTTAAAAAAATCTAAAATTTTAAAAATATTTCTAATTTAACTAATTTGTAACTCATAAATTTTGGTTTGTATTACTTTTTGAATGTAAAATTAATAAAAAAATTTATATTTAAAATTATAGAATTATTTAATCAGATAATTGGTTTATTAACTAAATGTTTGGATACAGTTTTAGAAATTTACTTACTCATTATTAATAAATTGAATAACAGTATTAAATATTAAAAAATTAAATATTAAAACCCACTGTTAATAAATATAGGTGACTGAAGAAATTTATCCCATAAATTCATATGCAACTACAAGTCTCGTGATCATCATATTTTTCGTCACAGATTATGTTTTATACAAACCTATTGTGATGTTGGACGCGTTAAGTTCAGTAATAATGTTTTTGTTAGTTTTGGAACCCGTCACTCTCTTCAAATCAAAAGTAACTTACTATTATGATAAATAGTAATTTTTTTAATATATTATCCGTTAATTTTTTATCTATACTTTAAAATGTGCGTACGTCAATAACCAATGATAATATATATTAAATATGCGGATTAAAATTAGTGCCAATGATGGAAAATAATTATTTATTCACTTGCAATTCATTCGATGTTAACTGTTTATTGAAGTATTTAAATTGGAAATTGATTACTTGTTTCCACGAATTAATCGTGTAACTATAAAAATATGTACAGATTTTGTCTTTATAGTTATGTATGGTATTTTTGGGGCTGACATCAGCTTCTGAACTAGCGTATATGTCGTACGCGTACGCAAAGATCCGCGACCGTGAGTTGTACCAGAAGATGACTGGTATCATCAGAGGGTCAAATCTTTTGGGAAAATGTTTATCATCCACTTTCGCTCAAATTGCAGTTTCATATATTCATATCGAGTATGGATTCCTCGTCTATATATCATTGACAGGTGTGGAACTTTTATATGTCTTAAATATGTATTATACATCGAATAAGAATTTATGACTTTTGACGTGTGCATATGTGTATAAGCCTTTGGGTTTATTTAAAAGAAAAACTGCCTTAATCAAGTACCGTTTATTGATATCTGTAATTTATTTTATGTTAAAATTAATTTTTATGTGGAAATATTCAGACAATGTATATTGTGTTAATTTACTACAGTATTATGTAATATGGTGGGCAATAAGCCTTGCCTGGGAAATTGAAATTATCTACCTTGTCTGCGTTATACTAATTAAGATGAAGTGTTTATCAACCGATACAGACCGATGACCTTTTTGCTCTGAACTTATTTACATAATATGCTTAATCTGTAAAAGAACGTCGACGTATTAATTTACAATTATAATCGGTAATACTTTCTTATATTTATTGTTTTATTTTAGGTTCAGTAATAGCGTTCGTTATTACATTTTTTTTTCCTCCAGTATACACAAGTATTTATTTTCATCCTGAACGTGCCATTTCAAATCAAACGCTTAACTACAATACGTTTGAAAAGCAATCCGTTAAAGTAAATATTCGACCTTTTTAAAATACAAAATTCCATGAATAGTACTAAATCATACTACATCACATATATTATACTATTATTAATCTAATTACAATAGAAAAAATCAATAACAGGATTAAATTAAAAGCATAGAATTATTATTAAAATTAGTTATTATTAATATTATAAATAACGTTGTTTCAACGATATATAAAGTGGTCTTAATTAGCTGAGACATACGATATGTGAAAAATATATAAAATACCTATTATTAAATATTAATCCGAACATAAATAGTTTTTAAAGTGTTATTACACGAACATAAAAATACATATGTTTATTTACGACGCATTATTGTCGTTAATCTATTACGCATGCATAAACTTAGAAATGTATAAACGATTAAATAATTATTAAATCTACAATTTTTTTCTTTTAGATTCAAAATATTATCTACAATTTATATATATATCTATCGCAAATCTTGTAAATTAAATGGTTTTCTAATACTGAAAAATAATTTATCGCAAATGATTTCATACGAATAAACTCTTATTCTAGTATACGGTGCGCACTCTATTCGTAGAGAATCAAAATATAATCCAATAGTTGAGAAATTCGTCGTCAGATAGCTACGTTTAAACGAAAAAAAACCAACGTTCGGCATAATATTCCGTTAATTAATCTTGTGTCCTCTAATTTGTACATTCATCGAAATATATTTTAATTCTTTACACACCATTAGTTTCGTTGATTTTTATTTTAATTAAAGTATAATGTTTAATTCAACACAGCTGTCCACCGTTGAAAATTTGGAATTATAATGTTTAAGCGTATTTTACATACTTGTAAAATTGTATATTGACATAAATACGATTAGAATTTGCATTTTTTTTATAATACTTCAAATCACTTTACTTATTGAAACAAGATACAATCCATACATTAGAGAATTAAAATATCAAAATGTTGTATAACATTTTTTCGCATTTTCCTAAGATTTTAAAAGACGAATGCGTTTTTTAGGTTTTAAATCAGTTTATTATTACTTATATTCCTTTATAAAAAATGACGTGCAAGTTTAAAGATTTTAGCGTAAATTTTTCGATTCTTTTCGTAAATGCCTAAAATATTAATTATTTATATTTATATTTTTTTGACCAAATAAAACTTAACCAACGTACAATTATTAATAGAATCATAGGCATTGACAAACAAATCCTCTTTAAAAAATAAGTTATAAATGAAACACGAATTTTTTGTTCAATTCCGTGTTCATCAATGAAATGTAATCGATAAATATTTTTTCAAATAGATTTTTCTATCCAGCTAGAGTGGAAGGCGCATTAAAAATCCGGTTCCATTGTATGATATTACAGAATGATATAAGTGTTTACAAATAATTTATAAAATTGTTTTCAGATAAACATTTATATTTTCGAATAATTTTTTAGGAACTATTGTATGTTTAAAGTGCATTTTTTGTAGCATAATATACATTTTCGATGAACTTATTATAAATTTTTAGTATATAATTATTCTAGCCCTCATTATAAATAACATGTCTAAAAAGTTTTCTTTGTTATATTTGTTAACGTTCGTATATTATATAAATATATTTAATTCAAAGTTTTATAATATTATACATTTATAACTTTATCAATAGAGTCACCGACCATTGAAATTATGAATCTAATGAGTACGAAATTAACTTCTCAAATTAGGTAATACTTTATAAGTTTGAATAGTTTCAAATTTCGTAATTAATGAAGTTAAATTTTATGATTCACTTAAAATGGTTAATTTATTATAACGTCAAATTTGTTTAATTAGATTAACCATAATTTGCTATACACGGATTGATCGAGTTTCTCAAATTATTATATTATTCAATTGTTCTCGTATATTTATTAGGAATATGCATTGAAATATTAAATTTAATTACATATAAAAATAATAAAATATATTGAAATAGTACAAAGTAAATTATTATCGTAATGACAGAATTCAAAAAATTATTTTAAAACCTAGAAATTTAATGTATTTAATATTGAAATAATCATATAATTTTAGACATATTAAAAGACAATAGAAATTATACTTTTTTATTTCATTCGGTTTACATAATATAGACATTCCAGTTCTATATAGTCTTACTTTTTTTTAATTGAACCCAACTGACACTTCAAGATTACAACTTAACCATAACTATAAAGCTTTTATTATTTTAATATTTTACACTCACACACACACACACACACATATATATATATATATATATAATCGTTCCTATCAATTTTGCACAATTTTATTTTAATACTGAACAATAGTTTATATTGTTATATATTTACCCTGAAAAATAAATTAAATAAGTAGCTTATAATCTTGTGAAAGCTTAACGTCATAATTGAAATAACATAAAATCGACAATAAATATAAATTATGAATGTCGTTCATTAATTTTATTTTCAATTAAGATAATGCAAATAAATGCGATAGATATTATGCCACACAGAAACCGAAAAATTTTCAAATTATCGATTTTCAGTATTTATAACAATTTTTGGTATATGATTTTAAATGTAAAAATTATTATTAACGATAAATTGTATTTAAATAAAAAAAATATCAAATTAGATGATCTTCGTTACCAAATTCTTTTATAAATGCAAATGTATATATTATTATTTACGACTTATTTATAAAATTATAACCGTTTATGGTGTTTAATTATATTATTATTTGTTTAATATCCAACGCAATACGGAAATATTATTCCGAGAAAATTTGTTGACGTAAAAGAAAATTAAAAACCCAAATAAAGGAAGGAGAAAATATTTTCCCGTTTATTTTTTAAATTTTATATAGTAGATAATATATGCCACGTATTATTCGTTAATAAAAATTTCAAAAAAAATTAGTATTCGCCACCGATATAATTATTAAATAAATAATGTTTAACTGAGTAAATTTGACAAATATACGATCCCGTTTAAAAAATCTATATATAATAGTTTTGTACTTTTACATTGTCCTGTAATTTTTGTTATTTTTACCATAACTATAAAACTTCGGTATCTCTTAAAGCTAATTGTCCATTATTAATACATTATAAATACATTTGTTTACTTGTTGTTCATGTAGTGTTTTATAATAAAACAAAATATCTTTGATCGACTAACATATCTTAATCGGAATTTCAAAAATCTTATATTTCATTCCATCTTCACAGGATCCTGAATTATATTTGAAAACAAGAGCATCTACACCGATTCGAGTGGTAATGAATCAACTGAACTCGGAATTAAAAGACTTCTACAATAACCCGTATCTATTCAAATACGGAATATGGTTTGCCTTCGCTACCGGCATCTACTTTCAGGTAAAAATTTGTAAGCGATAAAATATTGATCGTTGGAAATATGTCACCCGTATTGTACGCACACGAATAAACCAACTAGATTCGTGATCACGACCTACAATAAATTTTCGACAGAATTACAGGTGTTGACATACAATGACGTACTTTACTTGAATTTAAATAAAACAGATCCAGTTAACAATAAATTGTATAATGGCGGTGTCGACGCGTTGGCATTTATAACTGGTTAGTAAACGCCGAGTTCATCTTACGAGTTTCGGCTAGAGTAACGATAATACAAATTTACACGTTAGTAAAATTCTTTCGGAAAAAAAAATCGATTTACTTAAAAAACAATTATTTAAACATATTTTCGTAATAATATTTTTTACTTATATGTTAATATGTTTAGACGAAATTACATGATTTCCCACGATATTACTTATATAAATTGTACACTAAATTACATAATTAAATAAATAATGTGTACGACGATGGCTTACATCGACAATTTTATTGATCATAAGAAATAATATATATTTTACGGTGATGTAAGTATTCGTATCATACAATACGGTATGATAAAAAAACTATATACTTGTGGAATTTTGTTTTAAATATAAACATTAACAAACGTTCAATTTTGGTGATTACTAATCACTGATTAATATTAAATACAACTAAAATGGAAAAATTCAACGGGAATTAATTTAAAATTAAAACATCGGTTAATGTTTAAACATCCTTTTTCTTCTTTTTAAGGGGCACTTTCTTCGTATTGCATAGGATTTTTGAATGTTGAATGGAAATCTGCAAGTAATTTCTTCCTTTTTGTTGGTTCACTGTTGTGTTGCATAACCCTATGTGCCTGCTACGCTACGTCATCATTAAATTTAGTGTATGCGATGTACATTACATTTTGTTTTGTATTCCAGTCGATGAATGTCGTAGCGAGGTACGATATTATAAAATAAAGAATACTATTATCGCTGTTGTTTATTGTGATTGTTTATCGAATTTATTATTAAATTAGATCGGAAACGGCCAAGCAATTGAAACATGACAGCTTCGCGTTCATATTTGGCTTTATATTTTTCATTTCACTAGTTATATCAAGTACAATAACATATTTCTTCATACAAGGCACTTTATTCGCAGTGTCCATAAGGAATCAGGTAAATATAAGACTATATATTTGTAAAAATTCTAGAAGTATAAAACAATTTACTGGTACCAAACTTTAAAAAAAGATCATAAAAAACATATCTAATTAAATTGATTGTGTGAACGAATATTATACATACTAAAAATTAATAACACCTCTTTGTTACAATATAACGTAATTCAAACTAAATTTCTTACCGTGTAGAAAAATGTTGTCATTAGATTTTAGCTTATAAACTATTTGTCGACATTGGTAATGCGTTAAATTAATAAATCAATATTTAATAAATAAAATGCACATAAAATGTAAACCGAGATAAATTATAATAAATTCTAAGAGAATAATTGATAGAATGATATTTATTTTTGTTATTTTATTACGAACTTCAAAATATTATTAGTAGAAGATGTATTACACTAAAAAGTCGTTATTCTCGAAAGTAATAAATATCTTTATGATATATTCTGTTTACACTTAAAACATATTTAGTTTTGAATTTACCTAATTAATATTAAACGCAAAAGTTAGGTATAACACGATTATATACATATTTCATATTATCTCAAGTTAAATAAGTACTTTATTATTGTTATACTTATTAAATGATAATTATAAAAATTAAACATAAATTATAAAGACTAAAGAATATAAAAACATCTTACAACTTTTTGTAATTGTAACAAAAGATATCTGGAATGTAGATCAACAAATACGATAACGTTTTTAAACTAGATTTATTTCATATCTTATAAATACGAAAAATCTATATTTTTTAATGATACGTCGTTTTATTTAAAAATAAAATATTTTAATAATAATTTGATTTTCCGTCAATATTTTCAAAAAAAATATATGGTTTATACACACTTTATGGATTATATTATTAAACATTTTTATCGCACATTCTTATATTTTATGTTAAATACGGATAACTTTATTAGCTATTAGTAGCTATTCAAATAATTTCTTTACAATTTCTTCTTTTTAAAGGTAAGTATTTTAAAATTAACAAAATAATGAATTACATATTTTTGATTAAAATAAATGATTAAAATAATAAAAATATTTTGTCGTTTGTCTATATTTTATTTCTAATTGTAATTTTATGTATACAAATTTAACTTACATGTTTAACTTGAAATGTAATAAAGAAAAGATATTCGTTTGATTCCTTATTTTTTATTATTATTATTCACAGTTTCTACTCTATGGATTGGTTAACGGCGGCTTGGCACTTTGGTTTTTATTTCAATTATGCATAAAACAATGTAAAATATAATTAACGAATTTTAACGTATTTTAACGTATTTATATAATAATATTATCATTAATTCATAATTTTTGAACTATCAAATCAATGACCAAATACTTGTTTTGTTTGTAATTAAATTACGTTTGTATTTTGTTTTAGTTTTATAAAATAATTTAACCGTAACAAAATGAAATAATGTTTCATATAATATGCATTATAAAGCATGCATATTATATTATATATATACGAACCTACTAAAATGTATCATGTATACATTAAACTATTAAATATATACATGTATATATATATATATATATGTATGTGTTTATTATGTATTTTGTCAAAATTACCAATTTTCTCCAGAAAATTCCAATTTCATTCCCACAGATGCATAAAATAACTTAATAAGAACGTGCATATTATACTAACAATTACTTAAACTCTCCAAAAAATTTAATAACAGCAATGTATGTTATAAAAAGTATTTCAGTATCATGATATAATAATAATTAATATTATTAATAATATGATATAAACTTTATAAGAAGATTACATATGCATATAAGTGATATCTTATTAAATGTTTTCGAATAAAATTTTTTTGATTTTCATTTTAATCGTATGTTATTTTTATAATGAGATTATGTGTTAGTTCCAAATTTTCTTATGAGAAACGCGCCATTAATGTTATTTTGCTTTTAATTTTGATTTTATAAAAATTAATTATACGTGAAATATTCATAACGAATTTGGACCAAAACGAGTGACCGTTGATTTTGAAAATTACCTGAAAATTTTAAACAGGACATTTCGATAATATTAATTTTATTATTTATTTTTGGCTTTATTATGTTTTGAAACTTAAAAAGCCCTTTCACTTCAATAATACAAGTTTAAAAAAAACAGGAGCATGATTTAAAAAATATACATTTCTAACTATTCAGAATCTACATTATTTAAATTCTTTTTTTTTAAATTAATATTAGTTAATAACAATTAATAATAATTGATTATTTCAAGTATTAATATTTTTATGATGTGGTTGATTTTACATAACAAATATGGTTTATGTAAATATCTCTAATTTCATTAATAGTTAACGATCACATTATAAATGTATTATATTACAAGTGCTAAAATGAGTTAATTTGGATATTAAAATATTAATTTTAAGCTTTTATTTAAAATTACCAGTAGAATTTAATATGTCCATTATGTTATTAAATATTTTCAGACTATACTAAGAAGTATGTTTGATAAGTTGTACATATTATTAAATATAATTTACAGTATCTATGAACATCCGATACACATAGAACCATAAATACTGTCGGATTATCGACAAAGTATAAATATAAATTGGAAAAAGTTTTTAATTTATTTATTTATATTACAATTTAAATTAAATAAAACATATTTTATTTGCTCAGAGTTGTATTAATTCAGTGTATTGATTTAAAACTGTAAGTAATTTTTTTTTTATTTTTTATGAAAAATTCCTTTTAGTGTTCGTTTGAACATTTTTTTAATTACCGTTTCATTACCCATGTCATAACATTATTCAAAGCGTTAATTGATTCCTTGTTAAATTACAAACATAAACACTAAAATTATAAAACAAAAATATTCAAAAAATGGCGTACGTTTTTATGGATATGAACTTAATTGACAAAGTAACATTGTAGCAATTAGAAATCACGAAAGATCTGATTTATAATAATAGATATAATTTTTATCAACAATGAGTCTATTATTTTGGTTCATATTTTAATAACAATATTGGATATATATATATATATATATATATATATATATATATAGACTGAATTATTAAAACGATAACTCAAAAATAAATTCCGAATCAACGAGACTGCTGTTTATTGGCAATAATAATTATAATAAAATATGGGTGTATATTATAAATTTAAGGTAAAGACAGGCTTAAGAGAGGAAGATACCTTGACATCAGCTCTTTTCAATATAGCACTAGAATCAGCTATGAAAGAAACCTTGGCTGGAGCAATAGGAATCGAAATGGGTAATGGTCAATAAATGGTAGTGGCAGGGTACGCAGACGATGTTATAATAATGGCGGAGTGTGAGGAAGACTTTAAGAGAACTACTAGTACACTGATAGAGGAGGGTGAAAAAATTGTATTAATGATGAATGAGGGGAAAACAAAATACATGATAGCCATGAGAAACAATCATAAAGTAAGACATTTGGAAGTGAATAATTATAACTTTGAAGGGGTGACAAATTTCAAATACTAAGGGGTAAATATCAATGAAAATGCTAAAAGCCACGAAGAAATAAGACTAAGACTGGTAGTAGCAAATAAATGATACCTTAAATACTGACCCGTAAAAGCCATGAAGAAGAAGTGTATATTATGAAACTATTAATTTATTAAGAATCTAAAGCCGATTACGTGGTAAACATCAAAATGTATGTATTCCAAGATTTCAAATTTAAAAACAATATGATATCAGTTCTCAAAATTATCGAATATTTCTATAATACAAAAATAAAATATTATTTTTGATTCGAATAATATATATATACCAGTAACAATTATTGAATCGTATAACATGAATAAATACCTATTTTAAATCAATAGTAAACCAGACAATAAAAATAAATAAGTTAAATATAGCTACCAGTATTTTGTTTGAAAATGAAAATAATTTATACGTATAGGTTATTTTTATAAAAACGTCGTCTTGAACATTTTAACAGCTTCGCTGGCAAACCAAAATATAGAAATCCGTAACCTTTCCGACCAAGCAATTTTTTTCTGAATTAAATTTACTTTATCATAAATCATAAATTAAACTTTATTTATTTTACTTAGTTTATTTATTGGCTCTTATAGTTTCCATATAGTGGCAAATACTTATGCAGTACATGTATTAATTGTGTGTTAAAGGTGTAACTTTTTTTATCTACGTAACAAAAAAATATTTGTAAATATTTATAAACGTTTTTTATTAAATAAACGATTTATCGATAAATACGTAAATAGCCGTCAAAATAATAATACAAAAATAAAAAAATAAAAATGTTAAAATAACTTTGGTTACTTAAAATATTACTATCAAATTTATCACAGTATGGTAAATTAAAAAATATTTGTTCATATTGCGCTACTATGTGATTTATTGCTAGACAAAATTATTATTTTCTATTTTAATTAAAGTTATGTATTTTATATCAAAAAAATATTATCTCATATGAATGCCTTAAAAGTATTTTTAGGAAAATATATGTTACTAAAAATTATTCATTGTAATAATATTTTTTTATCACTTTTAACTTTTTAACATAAGAAGGACTGTATTGGTTTTAAAATAATTATCTAATTTACTTTATCTTTATATGTCATTGCATTTTTTGAATAAGTAAAACTCAAATATGTTGTATTTAAGATGAGCATTGAATTGTAAAAATACTTAATTACATAGACAACTATACAATTGTTCGGTTTACAGTACAATTATTAAACAGAAATATGAATTTATTTTATGTAATTCGAAAAACATAAAATTTTTAACGATTAATTGATTTTAAAACATAATCGATAATTTTATTTGCAATACATATCGATAAAATTTGAACGTCATTTTATTAGTAATATTGTATAGAAATGTTTATATAATATTTTTTTATAAATACTCTAAAAATAATAATAGAATATTTGTCAAATGTGAAATGATTATTTTAGATATTTGTAAATATAACATATTGTTATCTTTTATACTGTTAAATATAATGGATTATTTATATAAAATAATTTGAAATATTTGCGTTTTAATCAATATTACGCTAAGAAGTTGATTAAGTAATTGGAAGATACATTTAGTTAAATACAGAATATTATAAAATAAATTCTAGAATCGTCTTTGAGATTAAATAAAGAACGAGAATTATTTGGATCAAGACCGTATATATGGGAGGATGGAATTTCAAACTTCTTAAAATTGATATTGGTTCAACTATATTATACTTATTATAATTTAATAAAAACTGATTATTATTTATTATAATTCATAACGAATAGTATAATAAGATGATTTCCACAGTTAATATTATTTTATTTTATTGTATACATTATTTTGTATTATTTGGGTATAGTTTTATTATTTAAAATCTTGAGAAACCATTATATAACCATTTGATATCGTATTATTTCACAATACTTATATACATTTTCCTAATATTTATAATCACGAATAAACTAAACTAATTTTTACAGGATTCTAAAAACAAAGAAAGTCTCGCAGGTCTTTTAAATGCTCATATACAAATAAATATCAACCCAAAACTACATAACAGATATAGTTTTTATATAATTATGTAATTATAATTATAAAAATATTTTTTTATTTGGATATTTATAAAAATTTTAAACTTTTATTAATGTTTCAAAATTATAGTGAATTCTCAATCATATTAAACACATTTTTTATATTAGACTTTAAATATTTTAAGGATAGCGTATGACTGTTATAAAATTAGTACTATTTTTTAAATTTAGTATTGAGTTTGTAATATTTAGCTTATGTCCATTTCATAACGGTTCGTGTATTTATAAGTTATGTTCCCACTGTTAATAGTTAAATATTTATTTCTTAACCACGTACCCATAAATTATTTCTGACACGTTAATATTAGAACGATTTTCACTCAGATTCATTTTTAGATTTCACGATTTATCACGTATTTGAAGTTTAGAATCATTGAATTATATTACAATGTTGCATTACGACATTGTGCCTTAACGATTTTCAAACATTAATTTATAAATATGAATATATTTTGATATTCGTAATATGCAATTTATGTGTAAATTTATTATAAACAAAATATTTTCTGCATTAAGTTAAACAAGGTTCTTGTTTATTGGAGACAATAAATATATATTTTAATCGTAGAATACTTTAAACGAATAAATATGTTTTGAACTTTTATAAAATTTTCATACGTGAGAGCATATGATTTTCGAATTTATTTTCCTGTCATTCAGTTAATTCACTTTAACAAATAACAGAGAAACGTTGTATCAGTATGATGTAGAAACAAAGGGTAAAAGAATGAAAACATATGCATTATCCATTAGACGAATTTAAAACGAAAATAACAGTAAACAATAATAATTACAGTCGTTTATATTGTTAGGATCATAAATTGATTCAAATATTTAATAATAAATTAAAATTATTAGTACTTTTAGTATACTTCGTCATTAAAAGTTATTTAATAATAATTATTTTCCAGTTGTTTTTTTTTACACAATTCGATCATTTTGTTTATAAACTCAAAATCGATGAAATAACGTCATGATTTCTGTAGCGTTGAACATTTAATAACTGTATAGAATTCTCAATGAATTAAAGTAAATGTAACCGAATTTTCATTTCAATGGAATAATTTGTTTGACTTCTTAACATTTCAAAGGATTAGTCACTCGATTAATCGGTTATACATATATATATATATATATATATATATATATATATACACATATATACATTTATATTTATTTATTTATTCATTGCTAAAAATTAACGAAGAATTTCGTATCACAAATTTAATTAAAATTCGAAATAGTATTCATTGGAAACGTTTGGCCTTGTGGGATACAAATTTAAACAACCTCACAAAGATCGTTTCGTAGTTTACCTACAAATGAAGTACTGGTTTCAAAATTTAAACCAATTCTATTTATTTCTACTTTTTTTGGATATTTTCATACGCATATTATTACATTTCAAGGAAGTAACTATCTGATTAAATGTGCACGATTAAATATAATTTTGAATATTATTATACTCGCTCATGAAAGTCAATTCGAATTCTTTTTATATATAAACGTTGGTACGAATAATAAATTAAGGAAGCTATTTATTATTGGTAAATGCGTCAAATAATTTGTTTTTTATGTTAAATTTACATTTTAAAATAAAATTAAACCTTGGATAAAATAGGTTTATTTAATAGAAAATAAATGTATACAGCTACCAAATAATTTATTGTTAAATGAATGATATAATATAAATTAATTAATTAAAGATTATTGGTAACGTTATTACTATAGCATGTGCATATGAAATGCAAGCTTGTATTATTGATGTATGTTCCAGGGAACGTATTTCATTTTGTAATCGAATTGATAATGAAGAAGGCCTTTTATTTCAATTTAGTTTTAACTGTAGAAATAAACGCAAAATTTTAACGCATTTAATTTCAACATAATTCATATAATATTAAACCATCGGTGATTTTCGATTTGAAATTTCTTATTAGTTTATTCATACTTAATTCAAATGAATATAAATAGATACAAAATATAGATTTTGTAAAAACAAGTATTATACAAGAAGTTAATCCAGTATTTATCGTGTATCATCGAATATTGTTAACTTATTTGAATAATCCGTGACAATAAAGTCAGACCGTGAATTCAACAGAAACTGGCGATGTTGTAGAAAGCATAAAGATGTTTGTTGTAAAAATGTTTCTAAGCTGTAATAATTTTGTTTGAAACATTCTATATTGGTGAAAAATTATACAGTCTTATCTGATACTCGTTGATTTTGTAATAAAACTCGAAATCTAATTAAAAGTTTTTTATTTAAATCAAGGATAATATCAAAACCTATAGTATTCAAATATAAAAACATATTTATAGACTTTTAGCTCTATAATAATTAATCATAATTTACCTAGTTTTAATATTTGTCAAAACTATTTCTTATGAATTAAACGTTTAATTAAGTTCGATTATTCATTAAAAACAACCATTTTGAACAAACGTTATAATATTCACATTCGCTTATTGTACGTTTAAATTGTTTACGAGTGTAGAAAATTTGATTCTATTGTACAACAATAATACTAATATCGCTCAAACACTGGCGAAAATAAGACTTTGGATATCTTATACGTTGTATGGGATTAATTTGTATCCCACTACACTTCTATAAAAAAAGCAACATAATGTCTGAAAAGTAGTTAGCTTGTATAAAATATAAATTATTAAATTATGTACGTAATTAAGAATTTTATAGAATGAAGCCTG